>OX578145.1:129773670-129963670 GCA_951213105.1 Amaurobius ferox
TGGTTTTTTCATATTCTAGAGGTCTCGAAACGTGTAGATCCGTCGAAAACTCGAGTTGCGATTTTCGGCATGATTCCAATACTTTCCCTATACATTACCATGTATTGCAGGGAAAGTAAAAATTAATTGCTTATAGATAACTGCTTTTAATAAAAAAAAAAAAACTGAGTGCTTATAGAACTTTTTCAGCATTTTTTAATCATTAAACTTTTTGATGATTCAAAAATTTTCCTTCCGCCATGCTGCCTGCTTTGACTATCACCATTTGTTTGTCTACTCATTGCGATTATGGATAGTAGGCAGCTTGCTCACACTTACAAGAACTTTCATGGAACAGGTTCAAATAATTATTATACTGTTATTATTCTTCTGTGTTCACGTATTATTTATTCAATTGCATTAATCTGACATTTGTGTTTTATAATTTTTATTACATTTGATCCAATCTCTAAATTTACTTATCTGCGTCGGGCCATATGCCTAATTTCTGTAATAATAATTACAGTATGCAGACAGAAACGCAGAATAGTATCTCCAAGTCAGCGTTTTCAAGGGCCATCCTTGAAAACGTTCATAGTTTCGCAAATACTTTTTATTGGGTTTTCACTATTGAGTGCGATTTTGTCTTACTTTTATATGGGTGCTGATGACAACTTCACTCCACTCATTGTTCTTTCTACTTGAAGTTTTACAGCTCTTTACATTCCCTTGACCATTCACAATGAAAGTTATGCCAGGTAAAGAGATTTAGCACCTTTACTTTAGTCTATTCACCAACGTTTTTTAATACAATTCACTGTGTTACACAATATTTTAATGTTTAGATATATTCAGAAATGTTAGGATAGTGTATTTACATTGTGAACATATTTTTTTAGAGTTAATTG
Organism: Amaurobius ferox; assembly: GCA_951213105.1. Taxonomy (NCBI): domain Eukaryota; kingdom Metazoa; phylum Arthropoda; class Arachnida; order Araneae; family Amaurobiidae; genus Amaurobius; species Amaurobius ferox. The sequence continues at coordinate 129,774,558 of OX578145.1, forward strand.
ATCATTCAGCTATTTCAATGTTTTTTCTATGCCATCTTAAGTTTGATGAGGCAGTATTCAGTAATATTAAAAGTAATATAAAATTCTTACAAATATATATACATGCATATAGATACACATACACACATATATATATATATATACATACATACATACATACATGTATATATATATATATATATGTATATACATATCCAATCACACATACACGCACATACAGTCAAACACACACATACATTCACATACAACCAAACACAGACTCACACACAAATAATAAAACATTAAGTTATAACCAAAAAAGCAGAAGACCATAAATCATCATTAAAAAGTAATCTCTCTGTTTTTCTTTTTTTATAATCTCCATTTACTCTTATTTCAGTTATTCAGTGTTCTTTAAAGCACATAATTACATTTTGTACAAAATATAGGGTAATTAACTAAATATAATATTGAAAAATATGATATGCATGTGTAATTACTGGGAGTACACATTAACGGCTTTATATTCATAGTTTTAATGAAGTCCGTTGATTACATTTTAATGCTTTCTGTAGTTCCAACTTATAGAGCGCAAAGCAGCATCATATAAAAATGGAAATAATTAAAAATATGTACATACTAGACACAGATGCGATGCTTAGACTTAGTGTCTAATGATATATAGTTCTTTACTAACTATCCTAAAATATGTAATGGTCATTTGCTCGGCTGTCATCAGATCCTATCCCGAAACAAATGACTGCAAGCGTATGTACCAATTAGTCCAAAGTCAATTGGCAAACAATGATCACCTGCATATGCCTTAAGGAAATCCACAAAATGGAGTAGATGGAAGACAATATCTGCATAAAAACAAGAAACTGCAGAAAAGCAAAAGTATTCAATGATATAGGCTAAAAGTCGCTTTTATGTAATCCTGGGCACTTATAGCTTTGCAAACGGTAGGCGTGGCTAAACAATGTCTCATAAAGTTCTTCAAAGTAAATAATTTAGCAAAAATATTGTAAAATCCTTGTCTTGAGGAGTTTTATGCTCAATGGTGTCCAATTGTCTGCTAACAAGCGACAACGACTGCAAAACCATGTTCACGAGTGATGAGTAATGACCAGTTGAGTACTTTCTTGCTTTTATGCGTGTCTTTGTTATAGAAATTCGTTTATTCAAACTAATGTGGAGAACGAACAAACAGATCGGTGGATACGGTTAAACTCGGTTAATAAGGAAAAACATCTTATGCTGCTATGTACAATTTAGAACTAACCTTGCCACAATGTCCTTCCCACTTTAGAATTACCATTATTCCTACCAGGAAGAAATCCTTAAGGAAGTACAGGGTCTTTCAAAAGTCCGTATAAACTTTAAAAATTCATTAAAAATCGAAAAATCATCGCACTGAAGTACGGTTTGTACCATAAGTATTGCTAGGACGGGAGGGGGGGGGGGGGTTGACGTACAAAAATTTTGTAGTTTAAAAAATCTCCTATAGGTGGCGCTGAACGCATTGGAAAGACATTTAAAATAACTTATTGTACGTGTCAAATTGTGTGCTAAGCTTAAGTAATCCTGAACAGGTGATAGGACATTTTTCTTTCTTTAGATTTTTCTTAAATCAGAATTTTCGCAAAACATCTGATGCTGATTCTCCGCTCACGTAATACAGCTTCACTAACAAGGCTTTTTCGATTAAAGTTAACGTTCTCGCAAAAACTTCTTCTTTGCACACCGTTTACTAATGAATCTGAAGAATCTACAGAGCACTACAGCTCTTTTATAACAGCCTCATTTGCATACTTCTGGAAGATGTATTCGGGTAAGCGCCACCTATAGGTGATTTTTTAAACTACAAAATTTTTTTTACGTCAACCTTCCCCCCTCCCCATTCTGGCAATACTTATGGTACAAACCGTAACTCAATGCGATAATTTTTCGATTTTTAATGAATTTTTAAAGTTTATATGGACTTTTGAAAGACTCTCTATATATTGTAAGGGAAAGAATATGTACAATACATATATTGGTAATTATGTGTTTATTTATCTGGTACATACTGTACATACTAGGGCGTGCTGTTATCTCGATATATTGCAGTGGCGATATATTCCGTATGAGACATTAAGCTGTCTTCCGAACACACATCATCCTCAGCATTTCACATTCTTATTTTCTCCCATTCACTAAATTCATAATTATTTCATCGGTGTTATTCATCCTCATTCGCACAATCTTGATGTCTATAACAGTAATAGGTTCTGAAACTGGAAAATAAATTATTACCTCTATCAGCACTAGGTTATCTTCATCACATTTTTCTCAATTTTACAGAAAAATGCTTCAGGAGCTGATTCTTCAACTACATCAGTAAAAATCTGATGTGGGCAGCACATGACTTTCCCTGCAGACTTATATACGCATTCTCTTATTTTAATTAAATTTAATTCACTATTAATTCAATTTTCGCTCTCATTTGGTAACTGGACTCATTTTCAAATGTGGCGTAGAGAAAAAAACAAAAACAAAAATATCTCGAGAACGGCTAGTCCTAGTGTAATGGGATTGGACTTATTCTTTTCTTCATTAAAAATTACGTTTAAAACAAGCATTTAATGGATATATTTCAGCATACGTAGTTTTTTATTTTAGGTTTTGTCGATTTTTGCGGGCCATTTTGCAAAAGAAGGCAGGTTATTTTTTTTCGAATCTTACCAAAATCCAATCAGCACCAGGGTGTTCTACAAGTGACTTACTTACCAAATTTTGTTTAATTCGGTCCTTTAGGTTTTCAGCTAGAGTGGATACAAGCTTTTGCGGGCCATTTCGCAAAAAAGGCGGGTTCTTTTATCCCGAATCATACCCAAAACTAATCAGCACCAGATCCGCCCACAAGTGATATACCTACCAAATGTTATGAAATTCGGTCAATTAGTTTTTTAGTTAGAGTGGATACAAAATCTGCACAGACAGACAGACAGACACACAGACAGACAGACACACAGACAGACAGACACACACACAGACGTTACGCTAAAAATAGTTTTTTCGTATTCCAGAGGTCTCGAAACGTGTAGATACGTCGAAAACTCGAGTTCCGATTTTCGGCATGATTCCAATACTTTCCCTATACATTACCATGTATTGCAGGGAAAGTAAAAATGATGAGGCAGTAGAAAAAAAGAGCTAGTGCGGATGATAGAATCTCGAATAATCTGGATTCGGGTAATATTCTTGAAAGCGCCAAAGTCACAATAGCGTTTCTTCAATTTAATCAAGCTAACATGGTAAATACTTTCCAACAAAAAATGGATTACGATGACTGCTGGGGTGTCTTCTAAATGACATTGCTGAAGCAATCCAAAAGAAATCGTGGCTGCCTGAAACTGTCAAATATAAGAAATAATTCTTCCAATGCTCTTATATGACTGATTGAACATGCTGTAAGGAGGAAAGTAGATCTTGCCATTTGTCATTTCTGCAAGATTTCTTCCCGTGGTTTCCGACCTCAGAATGATGAAATATTGCCCGGGAGAGGACAAGTTTCTTCCGGGAGCAAAATATACTTAGAGGATGAGTGGCTCAATGCGTAATATGTAAATACTTATGAATAAGTTATCACAGTTCACTTATTAGTGAACGGTGATAACTTATTCAAAATTTTTGTGGATGGATTAAGAAAACTGAAAAGAGAACAAATCGTGATCCCATTGCAGATAACGGCATCCATGCTTTTTATGAGCTTTTCAGCATTAAATAGCCCAGTGCTTCCCTATCTTTCTACACCAAAGGACCCCATTCTCAAATCACATTTGACTTGCGAACCTCCTGCACTTTCAAAGGTTTAGTGACTTCAATTAAAATCATCAAAAGTTGTTCAATAAATACGTCTATATGCAATAATACAAGTTGTTATTCACTGCAACACAGTAATGCAGGGATTCAGATGGAAATAGATGGATTTAGATGGATTATGGAAAATGTATGGATTTAGAAGTGAGAACTAAATTATTTTACATACAATTTATCAATCACAATAAAATTACAAATATATTCGATTGGAACTATTGTGCTTGCATTTTGTTACTAGTTTTTTATTATTAGGTCTCAGTAAAGTTAAATATAATTTCTTATTTCTCTCTCTTAAATGACGGTCGTCTTACTTTACTGCAGCCATATAGCTTTCACAGCGGTCCTCTCACATTTCGATTATTGGAACCGCTGTCGCGAACCGACTGAAAACATACCATGAACCACAAGTGGTTCGTGGACCATGGGTTGGGAAACACAGAAATAATCGATACTTTTAATAACGGCAAGAAAACTTTCTATTTGATACAATTTTGATAACCTACGTGGAGACTTGCACAATCAGTTCAACCACGTATTTGATTTTTTTATTTTAAATTTCTTTCAAGTTGAGCTCAGGCTACATGAAGCTGCAATGATCAAGTTCATACTCACTGAACTCGCCTGAATATGAACTTGTCTATAGCAACCTGAGATCAGTCTTTAAGAAATATTAAGTGGCTATGTGGTAGGACTAAATATATCGGTTTCCATAGAAGTTCGCTAAATTGTGGCACATAGCACGCTTTCTTACATACAAAGCCAGGTATCGACAAATTAACTTTTAATATAATCAAATATTGAACGAATTTTTCGAATTGAACAAATAAAACGACCAAAATTGAAATAAATTAATACATTTAATTAATTATATATTAGTTACATTTTCGTTTTATTCATAATCTTTAGTGAGAAAACGAACACAGCTGTCACATTATGATAAAAGGTTTTCGAAATTTTTCATTTTTCATTTTGTCGACAATCCTATGCTAAAATGCGCAAAATCACAAAAAAAAAAAAAAAAAAAAAAAAAAAAAAAAAAAAAAAAAAAAAAAAAAATGGAAATTGAATTAAAACTGCAAAGCCGAACTAATTTTAAATAGATATATTTATTTCATGGTCTATTTTGTGTCATAAAACCTACATAATTACACATAAGGAAAAATCAAAACAATAAATTTTTTAGTCTATGAAGAAAGTCCTGTGGTATCCACATCACATTTTTAATTTTGTGACAGAACCATTAAATGGTTTAAAAAAAAAATTTACAAATAAAATTAAAAATATATTCATGAGTTTATTTTTATATGCCAGAAAAATGTTTTAATTTTTCTTTTATTTAATTATTTTGTTACATCAAATCGGATCCACAGCTAACTTGCAGAGAAACAAGAGTTTAAAATATTTAAAAAATGTATGTTATGCGAAAGTGTGAAGGGTGATATTTTCCCTATTTATGTTGACTATATTGATATTTTCTATTGACTGCATAATAGTCAAATCTATTGAAATGCATGGAAGATTAGACCAAGCATATGCAACATATTTGAGTCAGTGAGACAGACGGCATGAATTTAAACCTACAACGGGCCTGATTTTTCTCATGCACAATAATTTGAAATTGTCATAAAATTTCATTAATAAAAATATTCTAAATTAAAATAATTTGTTTGAAATAGTCCCCTTTAGAAGCTATACAAGTAATCTACGTTTTCATCAATGAAAGAGCTCTCGGTAGACATTTTTTAATGTTGGCCTTAGATCGGCCTCCAAATTTTCTTGTATTTTTTCCCTTATATCTTGTTTTCTCTTTGTATCTTCTGTACTCTTTGTATCTATTCTTCTCTTTGCATCTACTCTTCTCTTTACATCTTTTCTTCTCTTGGCATCTTCTATGATCTTGTTTGCATTTACTCTTATATGCTATGTATCATTTCTTCCTATCATTTATTCTTCTTTCCTTTGAATATATTATTCTCTTTCTTGCATTTTTCTTCATTCCTTTTGATATCCTTCTCTCATCTTTACAACTTCTCTTCTTTTCATCTTATCGTTTTTTCTTTTTCCTTTTTTTAATCTTTTCTTCTCTTTGCATTGTCTCTTTAAGAAACTGCTTCTTTCTAATACGCATCTTCTTCTCGCTTCTGTGCATATTCTTCCTAATTCTTCTCCTCTCCTTTCTTTTCTTATCCTTTTATCTCCCTTTTTTCACTCTTCTCTTATCTGCATCTTCCTTTTTATTCTTCGCATCTTTTTTCTATTCTTCGCATCTTTTTTCAATTCTTCGAATCTTTTTTCTATTCTTCGAATCTTTTTTCTATTCTTCGCATCTTTTTTCTATTTTTCGCATCTTTTTTCTATTATTTGCACCTTCTCTCCTTTTAGTTCTTCTATTCATTTTTTTTTCAATCTTTCTTCTCTTCTTCGCAACTTGCCCTCTCTGTACATCTTCTATATTCTAAGCAACTTCTTCTCTTTCTAAGCATCATCACATATTATCTATGCATCTTTTCATTGTATCTTTCTTGTCTCCTTTTCTTCTTTGCATTTTATTTTATCTTCTTTGCTTTGTATCTTCTTTGTAACTTTAACCTCTTTTCTCTACAGCTTTTCTTGTCTTCCTTGCAACTTTTTATTTAGTTGTATCTTCTCCTCTCTTCTGAGTAACTTTTCCTCTTCTGTATGCATATTTTTATCTGTTTTTTTTCTTATTCTCTTCTCTACTTTGCTTCCTCTCTTGTCTTCTTTGCATCCCCTCTTCTTCAGAGCTTCGTCTCTCATTGCATCTTCTCCTCTCTTTTAAGTAACTTATTCTCTCATTTATGCATATTCTTCTTCCACCTTCACTTATTCTCTTCTCTCCTGTGTATCTTCTCTTGTCTTCTTTGCATTTTCTCTACTCTTCTTTGCACATTCTCTTTTATTCTTCCCATATTTTCTTCCTTTTGTATATCCTTCAAACACTATTTTCAAATTTTAAATGGTTATGTCAACATTTTCCAAAGTGTGGAACAAGATTTTAAACAGACGCGCTCCACTCCCGTAACGTCCATATTAAAAATCGTCATTGCTCAGAAATTCAGTTAAGAAAACCGCTATGAAATTCGAGTAAAATGAAGTAGCAAAACTACCTAACGGCAATTAATTGACAATTAATGACCCTCCTCCACTTACTAGATATTGAGCAGAGAAGCCCAGACATTTTTATCTATCCTAGTCTGTATTATTGCTACACATATATCAGCTTTACTGTCGAATACATTAACTTTAGATTTGCTGAATAAAATTAACGAGAATTTTCGTTCCACTAAACCTAAACCTGTGTTTTGATGGTTATAAACCACAAATATAGAAATTTCCCTTATATAAGGCGATCAAAATTATCCCTATTTAGTGCCTCCCTCCAAAATATCTACAGGTTGAAATAATCTTCAAATTATTAAGAAACGATTTCCCTCCAAAAAACTAGTTAAGAAAATTACTACCAGAGGAAATATTGCGCTGAAGGGGGCAAACTGCACTAAAAGTGTGATCTCTAAGGACAGAATTCTGAGATAAAAGAACTAAAAGCATTTAACTGTAAAAAGTGAATAATAAATTTTATTATTACTTTCTCATACTATGTAATATAGTATAGAGAAAGTATTGCGTTAAGAAAAATTTCTGAATTCGAGATTTTGATGCCAATATATGTTTTAAGACTTTCTGAATGCGTTTTGACTATTTATGAAGTAATGTCCGTCTGTCTGTCTGTGGCCGATTTGTTGTGAACACGATAGCGGCCTCAAATATTAATGGATTTTCACGGAACTTTGAATCCGGCTGTGTTACAACAAAAAAATCCAGAACTAGATAGATTTTTTTTTAAATTCGAGAGAAAACTTGGAAATTTATTTAAAATTTATATTTTTTTTAAATGGCAACCTAGGACAAAATTTGACAGAATTATGTATAAAGTATGGTATGAATCGAAAATTTTTTTCAAGCTCTTTAAAGTACAGGGTAACATGCTATAATTGTAATCATTTGTAAACTTTAGTTTGGCTTGAAATAGTTCGTGAAAAGAGTTACGGGGTTGGTGAAGCGTAGAGAGCAAGGGGCTGAGCCCTCTAGTTTATTAAAAAATTTGTTCTCTTTAATAATAATCTAAACTTGAATTTAAACACTTTTAACTTTCCATGTATTATTATCATTTCTAAATTTCATAAATATTCTGCCACTTTTAGAGTGGTTACTGTAAGCCATACTACATATGCAACTGACGCTAGTAAGTTATTGTTGATTAATCTCAACAAAATTCTATCTGAATTCTGTATTACATTACCAATAATAGCTATGAATTACTTTCGAATATAAGTACTGTTTACAGAATATTTGGCTGACAAACTTCTAACTTCAAATATATATTTAATAACATAAATATCAATGATCCTACAAGAACGGCCCAACTATACAGTTATGCAAATGAAATTCGATTCTTACTACGAGTATAAAGTTTAAAGTTGGTCTATCTCTAAATCTTATATTTCCAATATTATTAAATAATTATATTATACAAGTTATCTAACTTTTTCTACAACAGTTTGGTGTGCCACAAGGTGGTTGTGCAAACAGCATTCTAATTAATCTGTATTGACAATTTTATGAAAAATATCAACTTTATACTGATTTCCTATTGCTCCTGTATATTGACAATATAGTTTTCACTATTTTAATGCTAGCCCTTGTACACGGATTGAGAAGCACTGAATATGACCTTTTCTTATACCACTTTTTCTTTTACCTTGTCTATTTTACGGCCATTTAACATCCTGCTTCAACTGCACCCCGGAAGAACGTATTCAGACAACCAGCAAATTGTCCTCCGGGTGTCCCCGGAATACCTAAAGAATTATCACTCATATCTTGACAGTGGACATATGAGACAGGGTGATTCAGTTTGGAACAGTGTTGCTCAATCGCCGGTCTGCTGACAATCCACAAAATTGCTATCAAAAGAAATAAAGAAAGTATACGGGATGTTTTCATTGTAGTAGAACTTTCGAGTTATGGCCATATGAAGACAAATAGGAGTGTTGTTAAATTAGTACTGTTTTGTGATTAACAGAATAAATTTAAAAGTCAAAAAGAAAAAATGAGAAAAAAATCAATAGATTGAATTGTGTTTTGTTTGATTTTGATTTGGACATAAAATTCAAAGGTCTCTATTAAAAGGCAATTATTTATTAACGTCCTGTAAGGTATTAACTGATATGGACGGAATGTTAAAAGGGCTGGTTATGTATGTTTGTGTGAGGGGGAGGGGGGGGTCGTACCCTTTACCAATAGTGAAAAAATTACATTTGTTCTCCACAGGGTCAATATTGGAAACGAAATCCAGCATTGCAACCCCAATTTAGTCATATCACCCCTTTGTGAGTTCCTGGTTGCGCTCATATATTGGTATTTTTTTTTTAGTAATCGCGCCCCACATACACGTTCTTGCTCACAGATTTCTTTTTCAAAATATATGCAGCAAATTTTAAAAGGTACTTTTCAGTCAAAATCCTGAATTCAATAGTTTTTGTAGAAGAGAGCTCGCTTGTAGAGAACATGCAGAATGTTTCGATCGCTGATTTCTGTATTGACAGCAATAAAATTTATTTTATGCTACAATGATAACTGACAAATTCAATTCTGCAACGTAGCCGGTTCTATTTTTTTCCTCAAAGTTTAACTCAGGTTATACGAGGCGGAGTTGTAATGGCCAAGTTAGAAGTCACAGAACGCGCCCATAAAGGATGCACTCTAAAATTTAGAAAAAAAATAACACTGCAGATAAAAACATGCGTAGACTGGTTTCACACTTATTATCAGCAAAGAATAGCCGATACCTACAATGGAATGAAGAAAACTTGCTATGTGCCTTAATTATTACTTTCTCTACAATACATGTTAATGTATAGGGAAAGTATTGAAGGTAATGTATAGGGAAAGTATGAATCACAAGTCGAGTTTTTGAAGGATCTACACGTTTGGAAGACTCCTAGAATATGAAAAATCTATTTTTATCGTGGCGTCTGCGTGTCAGTTTGGGCTCTGTATGTATTCACTCTAGCTGAAAAACTAGTTCACCAAACTTCTCAAGATTTAGTAGATAAGTCACTTTGTGGGTTTCCCTGGTGCTGATTAGAATTTAGTACGATTCAGAAAATAAACCTGCCTTTTTTTGCAAAATGTCCAGCAAAACAAATATGTACAGGGTGTTACACAAAGGACTCTCTAACTTTAAAATGAAACAATTCTGAAACGGTGATCGATAGAAGACTTAAACAAGTGATATGTTTATTGGGAAAGCCGTAAAAATCTGATGCAAAAGTTTCAAAATTAGTTGCAAATATTGCTGACAGGTGGCGCTGTACGCTGTAGTCGCAGTACGGATCCCCATAAAGAGTCAAAGTAAAATAAAAATAAAGTAATACTATAGTCAAATTAAAGTCTCTATAAGGGTGAGCGTCCGTAAATCTTCTGCCCTATTCGCACTTTGTTAACTTTCGCGGCACTCGTTTTTCGCCGAAATTCTGCTCAAACAGTTGCGAAATATTTTCTGAAAGATAAAATGCAATGCTTAGATTATATTAAAACTAAATTTAATACCCAATAAAACATAGAATATATTTTTTTATTTTAATCCAAAATATTTTTGGTGCTGTCATCTGTTGTCGTAATTTAATTCATACAGATAATTTTTTTTAATGAACATTTCTAAGGTATAGACAATTCCTTCTAATACAGTATTAAATACAACAACAGATCATATATAACAATGCCACAATCACGGAAAGGTCATTTCTCATTCTATAAATTTGATAAGGGAATCTGAATGTACATCACGGAGGACTGCAGTTTTGCCTTCAAGTTTCTTTGTCTTCAAGTTCAATTAGTGTTTCCGTGATTGGGGCATTATTATATGTAATCTGTTATTGTATTTAATAGCGTATTAGAAGGAATAGGTATTTAAAAATGTTTATTAAAAGACAAAAATAATCGGTATGAATTAAATTATGACAACAGATGGCAGCACCAAAAATATTTTGAATTAGAATAAAAAATATATTCTATGTTTTATTGGGTAATAAATTTAGTTTTAATATAATCTAAGCACTGCATTTTATCTAGCAGAAAATATTTCGCAACTGTTTGAGCAGAATTTCGGCGGGAAATGTGTCCCGCTAAAGTTAATAAAGCGCGGATAAGACAGAAAGAGTTTTAAGGGTGAGTGTCAGTAAATTTTCTGCCCTATCCGCGCTTTGTTAACTTTCTCGGCACACATATTTCGCCGAAATTCTGCTCAAACAGTTGCGAAATAATTTCTTATAGATAAAATGCTATGCTTAGATTACATTAAAGCTAAATTTAATACCCAATAAAACATAGAATATATGTTTTATTTTAATTTAAAATATTTTTGGTGCTGCCATCTGTTGTCGTTATTTAATTCATACCGATTATTTTTATTTCTTAATGAACATTTTTAAATGTCTATTCCTTCTAATACAGTGTTAAATACAATAACAGATCATATATAATGCCATAATCACAGAAACGTAATTGAACTTGGACTTGAAGACAAAGGAACTTGAAGACAAAACTGCAGTCCTCAGTGATGCACATTCATATCCCTTATCAAATTTATAGAATGATAAATTACCTTTCCGTGATTGTGGCATTATTATATATGATCTGTTGTTGTATTTAACACTGTATTAGAAGGAACAGATATTTAAAAATGTTCATTAAAAAATAAAAATAATCGGTATGAATTAAATTATGACAACAGATGTCAGCAAAAAAAAAAAAATTAAAATAAAAAAATATTCTATGTTTTTTGGGGCATTAAATTCAGTTTTAATATAATCTAAGCATTGCATTTTATCTATAAGAAAATATTTCGCAACTGTTTGAGCAGAATTTCGGCGAAATATGTGTGCCGCGAAAGTTAACAAAGCGCGGATAGGGCAGAAAATTTACTGACGTCCACTATTTATAGCCTATTTCTCGAACTCCGTACTGCGACTACAGCGTACAGCGCCATCTGTCAGCAACATTTGCAATTAATTTTGGAACTTTTGTATCATATTTCTGCAATTTTCCCAATAAACACATCACTTGCTTCAGTCTTCTGTTGATCACCGTTTCTGAGTTGTTTCATTTCAAAGTTAGGGAGTCCTTTGTGAAACACCCTGTATCTACTCTAGCTAAAATACTAATAGATCAAGTTTTGTAAAATTTTGCAGATAAATCACTTGTGTAATACTCTGATGCTGAGTAGATTTAGGTATGATTCGAAAAGAAAGAATCTGCTTGTTTTTGCAACATTTGAAGCGAAAGATTACGTATGCTCAGATGTATCAGTTACATGCTTATTTTATACATCATTTTTGATGACGAAAAGATTAAAACCAAACCCATTAATCTAAGATAGACCATTTTTGAGATATTTAAGTATTTTAATTTTGAATTTAAAACGTATTTCGCTGTAATTAAAAATCTACCTAATGAAATTTCCTAAAACTTAGTAGTTAAGTCTCTCGAGGTTTATTAAGATGCTGATTAAACTTTGGCATGAATCGAAAGAATATAACCGATTCTTTTTTCTGAAGTGAGAATTTGAAGTAAATGACAAAAATAGCTGAAATATATTAATTAATTACTTATTTTTCATGTAATTTTTGTCAACAAAGCAAATAAGACTGACCCCAGGATTATCTACGATGAATCATTCTCGAGATTTTTTTTTAATTTTAAAAAACTGAAAGGAAGATGGAATAAAATGCAAATTGGATATAATATCAGAAAAATATCCATGTTATTTTCTGCAATCAAACTCTATTTATTGCATTATGAAAAAAAAATGCATTTATGTCTGTAGGGAAAGAAGTGTGCTGCCTACATCAGTTTTTTTATACCCTATTTTCTAGTTAATATTTATTTTTTCTCTAGTTTATATAAGATTTTCTTTAATCTGGAAAGATTCCACATTAAAAAAAATTGTGTCGAATTTAGAATAAAATTTATGTTCTGTTCTGTTTTGTTTAGTTAGAAAACCTGTTTGAATTTAAATTGGAAATGAAATATAAAACTCTTTATTAAACAATAATTCATGTTAAGTACTTTAATAGCCGAAATTATTTATATCTATTCTAGCCAAAATAGTAAAATTAAAATCGTTATTGAGCTATCTTGTTCACACATATATGTGCAAGCGAATATTTTTTCGTAAGTGTTCGAAAAGTACATCAAGTTTTAAAATGTGCTTTCCTGTCGAAGTTTCCGATTCGTAAGTTTTCTGAAAAGTTTTCTAATATCTTCTCTATTACAGTGATATCCATATAATAATTATTTAACGCGTTTTTGTATTTCCCAAACCTTCAGACATCCCCTGGTGACCTAGAAGGAAGAAATATTGCACACTTACAGTACCAACATGTGAATCCGTAAGTCCTTCCGAGAGGTTGGTGGTAGGGGAAGGAGGGTACGGTCCCTGTGGATGCCTCCCCCACTGGGTTTCGGTCTAAATTGGGTGGCACTTCCCGGCCGTCCAAACTGTTACCTTACAGCTTTCTGGTAGGTCGGACGGTCTGGGTCTTAACAACAACACTTACAGTACCGCCCACGGGACAGAACCTAATGCGGCTGGATTTTCGCTACCTTCTCTGGAAACGAGCGGATAAATAGCACCGGACCCACTCCGACGTCATGATGTGACGTCCCCCGACGTCAATACCGACGACCAATAGTAGCTTCAGAGAACTGCGCCTGTGCACGGAGATGGTAGTTTATAATACGAACTCATCATCACTCAGCTGTTAAATTTACTATCGTATACTTGTATTATCAGATAGTTTAGAATATTAAATTTTAAGTTATAGTTGGTGCTTAAAATGAACTACGCCTGTGCAAAGAGTATTTTGTTTTAATGACGATCTCGGTATTATTCAAGGAGATTTAAATATATTTAAATCTCCTTCGTATTATTGGATATCATAGAATATTAAACTCTATAATTGATGGCTAGATGTGATATATAGATATAATTTAGTCATTTTGAGATCCATGTGTCAATGGCACCTAACCAATTTTCCCCATTTGAAAAATTGTTCTACATAAATGCAATTTAAACATTATTTGCTTTGTTTATATTATGCAACTCACAAAATTAATCTTCTTTTATTAGTCATGCATTAATTAGATTGTCAAAATGAAACATTATTCTTTGCAACATTTAAGTTGTCAAGTTCAATTTAAAATTCACAATCATGTGCAAATTCCTATAATATACTAAATGACATTGTTAATCAAAATATTCTATTAAAATATTTAATTTAATACTCCTAAAAAGAAGTTAAAGAATATATGTTCTAGCTACACAAAATTATCTTCACGAGCAGATCTGAAAAATAAAATGTCCTGGTCTTGTTTGCAAACAAATTTACAAAATATATGAAGTTGAATAAATATATGCAAAATAAAAGAGCTAAAACTGTATAGGACCCATACTACAATTTATGAGTTTCTAAAATCTTTACCAAAATAAAACAGATGACGTAATAAATTGAAAATATTAATAATTCCGTAATCTTAAAACCTAAAAGGTCGTAATCGATTCCAATATATGCCAAAATATTTGCTAATATACTTGTACTGCTTATATTCTCATAGGGTAGAAGCAGCAGCGTATGCTTGAGGGGGGGGGGGCAGGCCCCCTTACTTTTCAAGGCTTTTTATTGTTATGCGTATTTTTCATTCAAAGTAACCCTCACATAAGCAAATACTAAACAGTTGCCCCCCCCCCCCACTTTTTAGAGTCAAGATAAGCCACTGAGTAGAAGATATACCCATGCATTTGTAGAAGATTACTCGGTACTACGTACAATATATGAGTTTCAAAAATTTTTGCAAAAATAAAACAATGACATATTAAACTGAAAATATCAATAATAATAATGTTTAAATCTGAAGACCATAATTGATATAATCCAGTCAAATCGGTGAAATTTATTTTATATATATATATATCTTTATTATTTAAATCGGAAAGGATTTAATAAAAATCAGCTGCCGTATAAACAAATTGGATTTAAATTCGTTGCTAAACGACATGATAAAATTTTCTTCAAACAAATTGGCGGAAAAAATATCATCTGCTTAATGCTATATGAAAGGTTTAATTGTTCGTTTTTAATTAATATCTGGGCAACCCCTGGTCTTAGAAACTCAAAACATGGACTAAATTTTAAATCAGAAAGATTTAAGGCTATCTACAAAATTTCATTTAAATTCAGTTAATTCTCCCATAAAGATGAGACACACATACAGACATTAGAAACTCTTAGAAACTCAAAACATGGACTAAATTTTAAATCAGAAAGATTTAAGGCTATCTACAAAATTTCATTTAAATTCGGTTAATTCTCCCATAAAGATGAGACACACATACAGACAGATTTTCAATTTTATTTATATAGATTTAGAGAAATAGGTTGAAAATAAGCAAAATGAGTAAACTTGCATTTTATATCTATTAAAAGTCTACATTTGGATAATTTTAATCCAGAATCAGTCATTCATAAATGATATGTTTCAGCTGAGAAATGTAAATATGTCAATAGCTAGGAAGAAATTGTTATCCACTCAAAAATTTTACTCAATTTTGTATTTTTGTTATTTCCTTACATATCATTATCAGCTTCTGTAGGAATGTACTAAAATTTGTATTTACACAAGATTTTACAGTTATGTACATATTTATATTATTTCATATTTTTGACATAGCAATTGCATAATCTATATAAAGAAAATTGAAAATCTGTCTGTCTGTCTCATTATCACGGGAGAATGGCTGAACCGAATTTAATGAAATTTTATGGGTAACATTCGAATAACCCCACTTAAAATTTAGTACATGTTTCGAGTTTCTAAGACCAGGGGTTGTCTAAATATTAAGATATTAATTAAAAACGAACAATTGAACCTTAGATAGAGATAGCATTATGCAGACTATATTTCTTCCACCAATTTATTTGAAGAAAATTATGTCATGTCACTTAGCAATGGATTTAAATCCAATGTGTTTATGCAGCAGAAGAGTTTTATTAAATCTTTTCCGATTTAAATAATAAAGATATGTATACGTATGAAATAAATTTCATTGATATTGCATTTTTGACTGGATTATATCAGTTGCGGTCATTATTATTATTGTTATTTTTGGGGCTTATTGATAGTTTCAATTTATTATGTCATTGTTTTATTTTGGCAAAAATTGTTGTAGCTTGTAGTACGTAGTACGGAAAATCTTCCACAAATGCATGGGTATATCTTCTACTCTATGAGAATATGTTATATCTTGTATTCATCTTACATAGGTAACATTTTAAAATCTCATGCATTTCATCCATTCTTTGTATTTTTATGTGAAACTATTTTATTTTATTCACCAATAAATAAAACTTATTGAAATAAAAGTTATGAAAATGCGAACATACCTGAATAATTTTGAAAATAATTATCATGTTTTATTACTTTCCTTATATACATAATGTATAAGGAAAGTATTGTGACGGTGTCGAAAATTCGAATTCGAGTTTTCGACGGGAGATCACGTTTTATGCATCCCTGATCACGAATCGAACATTTTTGAGCTGATGTCTGTGTGTGTGTGTGTGTCAGTGAGCCTGTGGAGACGATAACTGACGAACGAATGGACCGATTAAAACCAAATTTGGTACAAAAATCACAATCCATAAACACTGGAAGCCTATTGTTTTTATACGCAATCGAATGTTCAGAACTAAATTTTCGAATAAAATTTTGAAAAAATTGTCAAAAAATCAAAACCACTAATAAAGTTACGCAAATAGACATTTCTTATGTAAGTTTTCATTAAAAAACGATTGACATAAATTTTAGAACGCTAACATGAACCGTTCTCGAGACATTGTACATTTTTTTTTAAAATTATCAAAAAGTCATATAAAATAAAAAAAAAAATTCCTATTGAGAAACATGTTCACTTTTCATATGTAATATCATGCGATAAATTGGATGACGTCATTCTCGTGGATCTAGCTCGTTCCATTCATGAAAAAAGATACTTTGAGTAATACTTTTGTATTTGTACGCCAATAGTCATTTATCTGCTGTAAGAATAACTTATTTCTTAGTGCATAACGCTTGGCGAGATTTTGGCGACGAGTTTGGTGGAGTGTCACCAACTTGGCGACTTTTTGAAATGTTGCCAAATTAACGAAAATCCCGCCAAATGGATAAAAATAACGCTAAATCAATGAAAATGACGACTCATAGTCGAAAATTCAATATCTTGGAAAGAATATTATTATCTACTATAAGAAAAACCTATTTTTATTACTGTAAAAGCAGTAAATTCATTATATTATATAAGGAAAGTCATGTGTTGCCCACATCAGATTTTTTCTTCCATGCCATGAACAGTGTGTAAATGATTGCGAAAATCATTCGACTTCAGTGCTGTAAAATTACAATTTATTTCTTTACAAACATAATTTGTTTTTTCAGCAACTGGTGTACATTTTTTTTTATGTCCGTGAAAGGTAGATTTACTGGAAAATATCTTTTTGCAATTGCACATTTTAGAAAACTTTTCTCTTCTCTGTGAGTTTCTGGCTTGTGAAGTGTTTGGTCCATCCTTAAGCTTTGGATCAATATTCATATTTCTCAAAAAGAAAAAATTCACGAAACTTAAATTTGCCGCGAATGCTAAATAAAAGCTCCGCTAACCAGAATCAACGTGTACCCTACGTCATCGGCTGCGTCAATCGCATCATCGTCAGTAGTGGTTCCTTGTTGGTCGAATCGGAGTGGGTCCGGTGCTATTTATCCGCTCGTCTCTGGAAGGCAGAGTAAATGAGTTCCCCGAAAAGACTTTCGAAACCCTTAAGGAGCCGTCCTAGTGACCTTGACGACTAAATCTTTGCACACTTATCGTATCGTCCACGGAACAGAATCCAATGGAGCCAGATTTTAGATTTTACTCCTGAGAATGGAGAATTTTTTTCCAAACCCTCCTGGCCAACCCCTTTCTATATAATTTAACTTTGCACAAATAATATTTATTAAGGCTCCTAAATATACAGTTTAACGCAACCGCCAGTTTGACTCCAACCGGTCCAGTGTCAGTTATCGTCTGCCTGTGATATTTCAAAGGCGCGCGTATTTTACATGGCTGATATTTGACACACAAAATTTGTACTAATTATTCAAAAAAGTAGTTAAGAATGTTTTGATTTTGATCCGGAGAAAAGATCTACAAAAAACTAAAATCTCTATGGACAGAAAAAGAGGCACGCGCGGGAGGAAGAGGTTTTTATAGACCCTACAGAATCTCCCCTTTGACGTAGAAAGCTGAAACGTTTCATACTTATAGTATCTACCATGAGCACGGAATAGAATTTAACTGAGCCAATTTTCGATTAAGACGACTATTATCGACGGTATGTGCACAAAATTTTAATACATTTAAACGCATTGAAAAAGTTGCAATTTAAATTCTTAAGGTTATCAGTGTTTCTATTTTTGATAAGCTTAAATACAAGTAAAATCTTTACAAAAAGGAGGATTACGAACAAGGAAGGTTAGAAGCGGCATCCGCAAAAGGGAGTCACAGACTTCCCCCTTGGATTGCATGACAATTAACAGTTGAACAACATAGTTGACAGTTGAACAACTTAGTTTGACAATTGAACAACATAGACAGTTGAACAACATAGTTGACTATATGTCTCTTCCCTTCATTTTTACTTTCCCTGCAATACATGGTAATGTATAGGGAAAGTATTGGAATCATGCCGAAAATCCCAACTCGAGTTTTCAACGGATTTACACGCTTCGAGACCTCTAGAATACGAAAAAACCATTTTTAGCGTGACGTCTGTGTGTGTGTCTGTGTGTCTGTCTGTCTCTCTGTGCAGATTTTGTATCCACTCTAACTAAAAAACTGATGGACCGAATTTCACAAAATTTGGTAGATAAGTCGCTTGTAGGCCACCCTGGTGCTGATTAGATTTTGGTATAATTCGAAAAAAAAAAACCTGCCTTTTTTTGCAAAATGGCCCGCAAAAATCATCAAAATCTAAACTTAAGAACTACGTATGCTCGAATATAGCCATTAAATGCATGTTTAATACGTAATTTTTAGCGAAGAAAAGAATAAGACCAACCCCATTACACTAGGACTAGCCATTCTCGAGATATTTTAGTTTTTCGTATTTTTCCTACACCATTTTTGAAAATAAGTCCAGTTTTCAAATGAGAACGAAAATTGAATTAAAAATTAATTAAATTCAATTTAAATAAATAGAACGTGAATATAAGTCTGCAGGGAAAGTCATGTGCTGCTCACATCAGATCTTTAGCATTGGATTCAGCATCAGAGAGTCATTTCCTGGTCATACCCTGGAGGTAAAGGGACTAACTCTCTTTGATTTCATGGGCCATACAGTGAGCTCCAACAAATAACTATGAACAAAGTTTGCATTGATTGCATTGTTTAAAATATGAATTTGAAAATAAAGGAAGAAGCAAGTCTGTCTAACTCCATGGTTTAAATATTCATATTCTGAATTTTTACTTTCCCTGCAATACATGGTAATGTATAGGGAAAGTATTGGAATCATGTCGAAAATCGCAACTCGAGTTTTCGACGGATCTACACGTTTCTAGACCTCTAGAATACGAAAAAACTATTTTTAGCGTGACGTCTGTGTGTCTGTCTGTGCAGATATTGTATCAACTCTAACTAAAAAACTAAGGGACCGAATTTCACAAAATTTGGTAGGTAAGTTACTTGTGAGCGAGTCTGGTGCTGATTAGTTTTGGGTACGATTCGGGATAAAAGAACCCGCCTTTTTTTGCGAAATGGCCCGCAAAAGCTTGTATCCACTCTAACTGAAAAACTAATGGACCGAATTTTACAAAATTTGGTAGATGAGTCACTTGTGGGTTACCCTGGTGCTGATTAGATTTTGGTACGATTCAGAAAAAAATGACCTGCCTTTTTTTTCAAAATGGTCCGCAAAAATCGTACAAATCTAAACTAAAGAACTAGGTACACTCAAATATATCCATTAAATGCTGATTTAATACGTAATTTTTAACGACGAAAAGAATAAGACCAACCCCATTACACTAGGACTAGCCGTTCTCGAGATATTTTAGTTTTTCGTACTTTTCCTACGCCACCTTTGAAAATAAGCCCGGTTACCGAATGAGAACGAAAATTGAATTAAAAGTGAAATAAATTTAATTAAAATAAAGAGACGTTAATATAAGTCTGCAGGGAAAGTCATGTGCTGCTCACATCAGATTTTTATTACTTTCCCTGCAATACATGGTAATGGATAGGGAAAGTATTGGAATCATGCCGAAAATCGCAATTCGAGTTTTCGACGGATCTACACGTTTCGAGACCTTTAGAATACAAAAAAACTATTTTTAGCGTGACGTATGTGTGTGTGTCTGTGTGTCTGTCTGTCTGTGTGTCTGTCTGTGCAGATTTTGTATCAACTCTAACTAAAAAACTAATGGACCGAATTTCACAAAATTTGGTAGATAAGTTACTTGTGAGCGAGCGAGTCTGGTGCTGATTAGTTTTGTGTACGATTCGGGATAAAAGAACCTGCTTTTTTTTTTGCGAAATGGCCCGCAAAAGCTTGTATCCACTCTAACTGAAAAACTAATGGACCGAATTTCACAAAATTAGGTAGATGAGTCAATTGTGGGTTACCCTGGTGCTGATTAAATTTGGGTATGATTCGGAAAAAAATGGCCTGCCTTTTTTTGCAAAATGGCCCGCAAAAATCATCAAAATCTAAACTTAAGAACTACGTATGCTCAAATATAGGCATTAAATGTTTGTTTAATACGTAATTTTTAGCGAAAAAAAGAATAAGACCAACCCCATTACATTAGGACTAGCCGTTCTCGAGATATTTTTGTTTTTCGTATTTGTCCTACACCATTTTTGAAAATAAGTCCAGTTTTCAAATGAGAACGAAAAATGAATTAAAAATCAATTAAATTTAATTTAAATTAATAGAACGTGAATATAAGTCTGCAGGGAAAGTCATGTGCTGCCCACACACACATCAGATTTTTTACTTTCCCTGCATTACATGGTAATGTATAGGGAAAGTATTGGAATCATGCCGAAAATCGCAACTCGAGTTTTCGACGGATCTACACGTTTCAAGACCTCTAGAATACGAAAAAACTATTTTTAGCGTGACGTCTGTGTGTGTGTCTGTGTGTGTGTCTGTGTGTCTGTGTGTCTGTATGTCTATGTGTCTGTGTGTCTGTTTGTGCAGATTTTGTATCCAATCTAACTAAAAATTAATGGACCGAATTTCATAAAATTTGGTAGGTAAGTCACTTGTGCACGAATCTGGTGCTGATTAGTTTTGTGTATGACTCGGGTTAAAAGAACCCGCCTTTTTTGCGAAATGGCCCGCAAAAGCTTGTATCCACCCTAGCTGAAAAACTAATGGACAAAATTTCAAAAAATTCGGTAGATAAGTTAGCTGTAGGACAATCTGGTGCTGATTAGATTTTGGTATGATTCGGAAAAAAATAAACTGCCTTTTTTTGAAAAATGGCCCTCAAAAATCGTCAAAATCTAAAATAAAAAACTACGTATGCTCAAATATATCCATTAAATACTTGTTTAATACGTAATTTTTGACGAAGAAAAGATAAAGACCAACCCCATTACACTAGGACTAACCATTCTCGAGATATTTGAGATATTTTAGTTTTCGTATTTTCTCTGCGCCACCTTTGAAAAGAAGTCCAGTTATCAAATGAGAACGAAAATTGAATTAAAAGTGAATTGAATGTAATTAAAATAAAGAGAACGTGAATATAAGTCTGTAGGGAAAGTCATGTGCTGCTCACATCAGATTTTTACTTTCCCTGCAATACATGGTAATGTATATGGAACGTATTGGAATCATGCCGAAAATCGCAACTCGAGTTGTCGACGGATCTACAGGTTTCGAGACCTCTAGAATACGAAAAAACTATTTTTACCGTGACGTCTGTCTCTGTATCTGTGTGTTTGTGTGTCTGTCTGTCTGTGCAGATTTTGTATCCACTCTAACTAAAAAACTAATGGACCAAATTTCATAAAATTTGGTAGGTAAGTCACTTGTGGGCGAATCTGGTGCTGATTAATTTTGGGTACGATTCGGGATAAAAGAACCCGCCTGTTTTTGCGAAATGTCCCGCAAAAGTTTGTATCCACTCTAGCTGAAAAACTAATGGACCGAATTTCACAAAATTCGGTAGATATGTCGCTTGTGAGTCACCCTGGTGCTGATTAGATTTTAGTATGATTCGGAAAAAAATAACCTGTCTTTTTTTGAAAAATGGCCGGCAAAAATCGCAAAAATCTAGAGTAGAAAACTGCTCAAATATATCCATTAAATGCTTGTTTAATACGTAATTTTTAACGGAGAAAAGAATAAGACCAATCCCATTACACTAGGACAATCCGTTCTCGAGAAATTTTAGTTTTTTCGTATTTTCACTACGCCACCTTTGAAAATAAGTCCAGTTATCAAATGAGAACGAAAATTGAATTAAAAGTGTAAATTTAATTAAAATAAAGCGAACGTGAATATAAGTCTGCAGGGAAAATCATGTGCGGCCTACATCAGATTTTTTTTCTTTTGACGTTGCCTGATATTAAATGAAACTCACACCAAAAGTACCCTCCATCTATACTTTTCTAGCATGAAATTGCGTTATCGCATCATAGCAAATCTATCTCACCAACCGCTAGATAGATATACACCAGCTTTCGGGGAGACGATGTGTATAAACCCCTTTAGAAAACTTCGGATAAATTCTCCCCCATCCTACCAATTTGGCGATTGACTCTAGAACCCTGATCCCCCATAATCCAAATGTAAATAGAACTACCTCCGTTGAGGGAGCTGGGTTTAGGAGCGTCCTGGTGGCTTACTTTTGCAATCAATGCGAATCCGAATGCTTATGGATATTTTTCAGAGTTCCAAACTTCTCATTCTGTGTATAAGTATATATTATAGGCCACTGATTTTAACGAATCCATTGGTGTATTTTGCACATAGATTCAGTGGAAAAGCATGAGGGGAGACAAGGTAGACAGTGTCAGCCTAAATAATTTACGACCAAGTAACTTTTTTTACATTCCATATATACATAATGTATAAGGAAAGTATTGTGACGGGGTCGAAAATTCGAATTCGAGTTTTCCACGGGAGAGAGCGATTTAAGCATCCCTGATCAAGAATCACACATTTTTGAAGTGATGTGTGTGTGTGTGTGTATATATGTGTGTGTGTGTGAAAGTGTGTGTGTGTGTGTGTAAAAGTGTGTGTGTGTGTGAAAGTGTGTGTGTGTGTGTGCGTCAGTGAGTTTGTGGAGACGATATCTTACGAACAAATGGAGCGATTCTAATGAAATTTGGTACAAAAATCGCAATCCGTGAATACTGGAAGCCTATTGTTTTTAAACGCAATCGAATGTTCAGAACCTCCCTAAATTTTCGAGTGAAATCTTGAAAAAATCATCAAAAAATCAAAACCTTTCATAAAATTAAGCAAATAGATTTTTCTTATGTAGTTTTTCATTAGAAAACGATTGACGTAAACTTTTAAAACTCTATCATAAACCATTCTCGAGATATTGCACATTTTTTAAGTAAATTTATAAAAAAATCCAATAAATTAAGAAAAATATATTACCTGTTGAGAAACATGTTCACTTTCATATGTAATATCATGCGATGAATTGGGTGACATCATTCTCGTGGATCTAGCTCGTTCCATCCAAAAGGAAAGATACTTTGAGTAATACATTTGTATTTGAACGCCAATAGTCATTTATCTAAGGATAACTTATTTCTCCGTCCATAACGCTTGGCGAGATATTGGCGACGAATTTGACGGAATGTCGCCAACTTGGCATCTTTTTTAAATGTTGCCAAATTAACGAAAATCTCGCCAAATGGATAAAAATGGCGCTAAATTGGTGAAAATGACGACCAATTAACGAAAATTCAATATCTTGGAAAGAATATAAGTATCTACTATAAGAATAACCTATTTTTTTTTTTTTTGCTGTAAAAGTAGTAAATTCATTGTATTATATAAGGAAAGTCATGTGCTGCCCACATCAGATTTTTTTAATTATATATTATTCGACATAAATGTATAAAATGTTTTCTTTATAAATAAGCGAAGGGAGATGCAGACATATTTGTGTGTTCTAATTGCCGCCAGATCATTTAGTGACAGCATATTTGTAGGGAAGTCATAGCTCAAAATGTCTACTCAGTCGGGTGATATGACGTTGGGAATAGAATTTAAGGAGGCAGTGGGTGTTACTTCTATAATTTAACTGCTGTATAGGTCTGGGTAGACGTGTCTAAACTGTGGGATTTCTTGGATAAGTAAAAATTCCCTTTCTATGCTAACAACGGAAATTTTTTTTATATTTATTTATTTATTTATATTTTTTCTGAATCGTTTTGTTTCCGCAAACATAGTGTTTATTATTGTCTGCGGACTCTGGAAATTCATTTTAAAAGTTAATAACAAATTTGATTCAGCGAATCGCTATATTATGGGGTTTTTAACATTGTGTATATGATTGGGTATTTTTCTATGTGAATCACAAATAAAACTTTTAATAAGTGAAATATTAAACCTGATGAAGGATATATTTATGTTTTACTTGTTTTCCTTGATTTTTATATTCTAGTTAAAATAGCGATTCCTGTGTATTGAATTTCCTGCATATACCGTTTTTGAATCAGTTCACAGGGAAACGCTAAACCGGGGTCAACTGTAATAACAAACTGAAAAATCTGATGTGGGCAACACATGACTTTCCCTGCAGACTTATATTCACGTTCTATTTATTTAAATTAAATTTAATTCACTTTTAATTCAATTTTCGTTCTCATTTGAAAACTGGACTTGAGAATAAGTCCAGTTTTAAAAATAATGGTCCAATAATGGTGAGGAAAAATACGGAAAACTAAAATATCTCGAGAACGGCTAGTCCTAGCGTAATGGGGATGGTCTTATTATTTTCTTCGATAAAATTATGTATTAAACAAACATTTAATGGCTATATTTGAGCATACGTAGTTTTTAAGTTGAGATTTTGATGATTTTTGCGGGCCATTTTGCAAAAAAAGGCAAGTTATTTTTTTCCTAATTATACCAAAATCTAATCAGCACCAGGGTGGCCTACACGCGACTTATCTACCAAATTTTGTGAAATTCGGTCCATTAGTTTTTCAGTTAGAGTGGATACAAGCTTTTGCGGGCCATTTCGCAAAAAAAAGGCTGGTTTTTTTAACCCGAGTCATACCCAAAACTAATCAGCACCAGATTCGTGCACAAGTGACTTACCAACCAAATTTTATGAAATTCGATCAATTAGTTTTTTAGTTAGAGTGGATACAAAATCTGCACAGACAGACATACAGATAGACAGACACACAGACAGACAGACACACAGACACACACACAGACGTCACGCTGAAAATAGTTTTTTCGTATTCTAGAGGTCTCGAAACCTGTAGATCCGTCGAAAACTCGAGTTGCGATTTTCGGCATGATTCCAATACTTTCCCTATATATTACCATGTATTGCAGGGAAAGTAAAAAATCTGATGTGGGCAGCACATGACTTTCCCTGCAGACTTATATACACCTTCTCTTTATTTGAATTAAATTTATTTCACTTTTATTCAATTTTCGTTCTCATTCGGTAACCGGGCTTATTTTCAAAGGTGGCGTAGGGAAAGTACGAAAAACTAAAATATCTCGAGAACGGCTAGTCCTAGTGTAATGGGGTTGGTCTTATTCTTTTCGTCGTTAAACATTACGTATTAAACGGGCATTTAATGGATATATCTGAGTATACCAAGTTCTTTAGTTTAGATTTTGAAGATTTTTGCGGGCCGTTTTGCAAAAAAAGGCAGGTTATTTTTTTCCGAATCGTACCAAAATGTAATCAGCACCAGAGTGACCTATACGTGACTCATGTACCGAGTTTTGTGAAATTCGGTTGATTAGTTTTTCAGTTAGAGTGGATACAAGCTTTTGCGGGCCATTTCGCAAAAAAAGGCGGGTTCTTTTATTCCGAATCGTACCCAAAAGTAATCAGCACTAGCCCCGCCCACAAGTGACTTACCTACCAAATTTTGTGAAATTCGGTCCATTAGTTTTTTAGTTACAGTGGATACAAAATCTGCACAGACAGACAGACACACAGACAGACAGACAGACAGACAGACAGACACACAGACAGACACACGCACAGACGTCACGCTAAAAATGGTTTTTTCGTATTCTAGAGGTCTCGAAACGTGTAGATCCGTCGAAAACTCGAGTTGTGATTTTTGGTATGATTCCAATACTTTCCCTATACATTACCATGTATTGCAGGGAAAGTAAAAATCTGATGTGGGCAGCACATGACTTTCCCTGCAGACTTATATCCACATTCTCTTTATTTTAATTAAATTTATTTCACTTTTATTCAATTTTCGTTCTCATTCGGTAACCGGGCTTATTTTCAAAGGTGGCGTAGGGAAAGTACGAAAAACTAAAATATCTCGAGAACGGCTAGTCCTAGTGTAATGGGGTTGGTCTTATTCTTTTCGTCGTTAAACATTACGTATTAAACGGGCATTTTATGGATATATCTGAGTATTTCTAGTTCTTTAGTTTAGATTTTGAAGATTTTTGCGGGCCGTTTTGCAAAAAAAGGCAGGTTATTTTTTTCCGAATCGTACCAATATCTAATCAGCACCAGAGTGACCTATACGTGACTCATCTACCGAATTTTGTGAAATTCGGTCCATTAGTTTTTCAGCTAGAGTGGATACAAGCTTTTGCGGGCCATTTCGCAAAAAAAGGCGGGTTCTTTTATTCCGAATCGTGCCCAAAACTAATCAGCACCAGCCCCGCCCACAAGTGACTTACCTACAAAATTTTGTGAAATTCGGTCCATTAGTTTTTTAGTTAGAGTGGATACAAAATCTGCACAGACAGACACACAGACACACAGACAGACACACAGACAGACACACAGACACACAGACACACAGACACACACACAGACGTCACGCTAAAAATAGTTTTTTCGTATTGTAGAGGTCTCGAAACGTGTAGATCCGTCGAAAACTCGAGTTGCGATTTTCGGCATGATTCCAATACTTTCCCTATACATTACCATGTATTGCAGGGAAAGTAAAAATGAGTCATAATTCTTACAAAACCATAAAAAATTTCATCTCAATAAGGAACATTTCACATCCAGCATGAGCTTTTTGAAATCTTTGAAGACAATTCAAAGCTGCGATTAGACAATCAATTAGAGTGGATACAAGCTTTTGCGGGCCATTTCGCAAAAAAGGCGGGTTCTTTTATTCTAATTCGTACCCAAAACTAATCAGCACCAGACTCGCTCACAAGTGACTTACCAACCAAATTTTGTGAAATTCGGTTCATTAGTTCTTTAGTTAGAGTGGATGCAAAATCTGCACAGACAGACAGACAGACAGACACACAGACAGACACACACACACAGACGTCACGCTAAAAATGGTTTTTTCGTATTCTAGAGGTCTTGAAACGTGTAGATCCGTCGAAAACTCGAGTTGTGATTTTCGGTATGATTCCAATACTTTCCCTATACATTACCATGTATTGCAGGGAAAGTAAAAATCTGATGTGGGCAGCACATGACTTTCCCTGCAGACTTATATCCACGTTCTCTTTATTTTAATTAAATTCATTTCACTTTTAATTCAATTTCCGTTCTCATTCGGTAACCGAACTTGTTTTCAAAGGTGGTGTAGAGAAAATACGAAAAACTAAAATATCTCGAGAACGGCTAGTCCTAGTGTAATGGGGTTGGTCGTATTATTTTCGTCGTTAAAAATTACGTATTAAACGAGCATTTAATGGATATATTTGAGTATACCTAGTTCTTTAGTTTAGATTTTGACGATTTTTGCGGGCCATTTTGCAAAAAAAGGCAGGTTATTTTTTTCCGAATCGTACCAAAATCTAATCAGCACCAGGTTGGCCTACAAGCGACTTATCCACCAAATTTTGTGAAATTCGGTCCATTAGTTTTTCAGTTAGAGTGGATAGAAGCTTTTGCGGGCCATTTCACAAAAAAGGCGGGTTCTTTTATTCCGAATCGTACCAAAAACTAATCAGCATTAGCCCCACCCACAAGTGACTTACCTACAAAATTTTGTGAAATTCGGACCATTAGTTTTTTAATTAGAGTGGATACAAAATCTGCACAGACAGACACACAGACACACAGACAGACAGACAGACACACACACAGACGTCACGCTAAAAATGGTTTTTTCGTATTCTAGAGGTCTCGAAACGTGTAGATCCATCGAAAACTCCAGTTGTGATTTTCGGCATGATTCCAATACTTTCCCTATACATTACCATGTATTGCAGGGAAAGTAAAAATCTGATGTGGGCAGCACATGACTTTCCCTGCAGACTTATATTAACGTTCTCATTATTTTAACTAAATTTATATCACTTTTAATTCAATTTTCGTTCTCATTCGGTAACCGGGCTTATTTTCAAAAGTGGCGTAGGGAAAGTACGAAAAACTAAAATATCTCGAGAACGGCTAGTCCTAGTGTAATGGGGTTGGTCTTATTCTTTTCGTCGTTAAACATTACGTATTAAACGGGCATTTTATGGATATATCTGAGTATACCTAGTTCTTTAGTTTAGATTTTGAAGATTTTTGCGGGCCGTTTTGCAAAAAAAAGCAGGTTATTTTTTTCCGAATCGTACCAAAATCTAATCAGCACCCGAGTGACCTATACGTGACTCATCTACCGAATTTTGTGAAATTCGGTCCATTAGTTTTTCAGCTAGAGTGGATACAAGCTTTTGCGGGCCATTTCGCAAAAAAATGCGGGTTCTTTTATTCCGAATCGTACCCAAAACTAATCAGCACCAGCCCCGCCCACAAGTGACTTACCTACAAAATTTTGTGAAATTCGGTCCATTAGTTTTTTAGTTAGAGTGGATACAAAATCTGCACAGACAGACACACAGACACACAGACAGACACACAGACAGACACACAGACACACAGACACACACACAGACGTCACGCTAAAAATAGTTTTTTCGTATTGTAGAGGTCTCGAAACGTGTAGATCCGTCGAAAACTCGAGTTGCGATTTTCGGCATGATTCCAATACTTTCCCTATACATTACCATGTATTGCAGGGAAAGTAAAAATCTGATGTGGGCAGCACATGACTTTCCCTGCAGACTTATATCCACGTTCTCTTTATTTTAATTACATTTATTTCACTTTTATTCAATTTTCGTTCTCATTCGGTAACCGGGCTTATTTTCAAAGGTGGCGTAGGGAAAGTACGAAAAACTAAAATATCTCGAGAACGGCTAGTCCTAGTGTAATGGGGTTGGTCTTATTCTTTTCGTCGTTAAACATTACGTATTAAACGGGCATTTTATGGATATATCTGAGTATACCTAGTTCTTTAGTTTAGATTTTGAAGATTTTTGCGGGCCGTTTTGCAAAAAAAGGCAGGTTATTTTTTTCCGAATCGTACCAAAATCTAATCAGCACCAGAGTGACCTATACGTGACTTATCTACCGAATTTTGTGAAATTCGGTCCATTAGTTTTTCAGCTAGAGTGGATACAAGCTTTTGCGGGCCATTTCGCAAAAAAATGCGGGTTCTTTTATTCCGAATCGTACCCAAAACTAATCAGCACCAGCCCCGCCCACAAGTGACTTACCTACCAAATTTTGTGAAATTCGGTCCATTAGTTTTTTAGTTACAGTGGATACAAAATCTGCACAGACAGACAGACACACAGACAGACAGACAGACAGACACACAGACAGACAGACAGACAGACAGACACACAGACAGACAGACAGACACACGCACAGACGTCACGCTAAAAATGGTTTTTTCGTATTCTAGAGGTCTCGAAACGTGTAGATCCGTCGAAAACTCGAGTTGTGATTTTCGGTATGATTCCAATACTTTCCCTATACATTACCATGTATTGCAGTGATTTTCGGTATGATTCCAATACTTTCCCTATACATTACCATGTATTGCAGGGAAAGTAAAAATGTCATTTACTTCCATTCTAATTCAGTTACAATATATTATTTTATTTGTAACCTTGATAAAATGTGCAGCATGAAACTCTTTATTTGTTAATGTTGATCCCTGGTTTTATGTCCACTCAAATTATTTTATCACATTTTTACTTTCCCTGCAATACATGGTAATGTATAGGGAAAGTATTGGAATCATACCGAAAATCACAACTCGAGTTTTCGACGGATCTACACGTTTCGAGACCTCTAGTATACGAAAAAACCATTTTTAGCGTGACGTCTGTGCGTGTGTCTGTCTGTCTGTCTGTGTGTCTGTCTGTCTGTCTGTCTGTCTGTGTGTCTGTCTGTCTGTCTGTCTGTGTGTCTGTCTGTCTGTGCAGATTTTGTATCCACTGTAACTAAAAAACTAATGGACCGAATTTCACAAAATTTGGTAGGTAAGTCACTTGTGGGCGGGGCTGGTGCTGATTAGTTTTGGGTACGATTCGGAATAAAAGAACCCGCATTTTTTTGCGAAATGGCCCGCAAAAGCTTGTATCCACTCTAGCTGAAAAATTAATGGACCGAATTTCACAAAATTCGGTAGATGAGTCACGTATAGGTCACTCGGGTGCTGATTAGATTTTGGTACGATTCGGAAAAAAATAACCTGCTTTTTTTTGCAAAACGGCCCGCAAAAATCTTCAAAATCTAAACTAAAGAACTAGGTATACTCAGATATATCCATAAAATGCCCGTTTAATACGTAATGTTTAACGACGAAAAGAATAAGACCAACCCCATTACACTAGGATTAGCCGTTCTCGAGATATTTTAGTTTTTTGTACTTTCCCTACGCCACCTTTGAAAATAAGCCCGGTTACCGAATGAGAACGAAAATTTAATTAAAAGTGAAATTAATTTAGTTAAAATAAAGAGAACGTTAATATAAGTCTGCAGGGAAAGTCATGTGCTGCTCACATCAGATTTTTTTTTTTACTATCTTTATAATATTTTTTATTTATCACAATTTTTTATATATTTATTACGAGCATGTCAAGCATGCGAGTACCACTCACCAGCTCAACCGTTCAGCTTGTTCGTAAAGGGCTCTACGCAAATTCTAATTAACATGAAATTTTACAGATCGGTTGAAAAAATAGTTGTCGCAGATGAGCGCATGGGCTTGATGATCGTATGATGATCGGTGGATGATCACATGGAATAACGTTCGATAATCTGCAAGAAAAAAATGTGGAATTTGATTATTATAGATAATAAATGTAGATAATAAATATAGGTAAACATTATCTCTTCATTTTTTTTGTTGTTATTGTTGTTATTTTAAGCGCCTTGAATGATTCAGTTGATATATAAATAAATTTTTCGATTTAATAAAATATTTTTTTTTTTTATATAAAAAAAGTATGTTTGAAATTAAGAATATTTAAAAATCCTTAATCATAAATCATATTGTTACATTTGCTTATTTAATTATTTTTACGCACGATTAAATTTACTTCATCTAATTTTCTTTTTCTTTGCTTTAATTTTGAAAATAAAATGATAAAGAGAATCTGTTCTGAAATCAAATAGCTAATTTTTATGCAAATAACCCTAAACAAGTGTAAAAATTAGGATATCGCATTTACTATGCTGCGACCCCCACCCCCTTCAAAATGCTTTTAACTCCATAAAATTAAAAAAAATCTGATGTGGGTAGCACATGACATTCCTTATATAATGCAATATTTTTACTACTTTTACAGTAAAAACAAAATAGGTTATTCCTATAGTAGGTACTTATATTTTTTCCAAAATATTGATTTTTAGTCAAATAGTCGTTATTTTCCTTGATTTAGCTTCATTTTTATCCATTTGGCGAGATTTTCTTTGATTTGGTAACATTTAAAAAAGTGTCCAAGTTGGCGACATTCCGCCAAATTCGTCGCCAAAAGCTCGCCAAGCATTAGGGACGGAGAAATAATTTATTCTTGTAGCAGATAAATGACTATTGACTTTCAAATACAAAAGTATTACTCAAAGTATCTTTTTTCATGAATGGAACGAGCTAGGATCCACGAGAATGATGTCACCAAATTTATCGCATGATATTACATATGAAAAGTAAACATGTTTTTGAATGGGAATTTTTTTTTTTTTATATATATATATATAATTTTTTAATAATTTTTTTGAAAAATATGCAATATCTCGAGAACGGTTTATGCAAGCGTTCTAAAATTTATGTTAGTCGATTTCAAATGAAAAATTACGTAAGAAATGTCTATTTGCGTAACTTTATTCAAGGTTTTGATTGTTTGATGATTTTTTCAAAATTTCACTCGAAAATTTAGGGGGTTCTGAACATTCGATTGCGTATGAAAACAATAGGCTGCCAGCATTCACGGATTTTAATTTTTGTACTGAATTTCTTTCCTTATACATTATTGTACATAAGGAAAGTAAAAATGTTTATTTAATTTTTGGAAAGTAAAAATGTATCCTGAATTTCGGTTCGAAAATTTAATAGCAAATTTTTATGGAAATTATTGTAGAACTGAAATTCGATGTTTTTGCCAATACCACCAAAATACATGAATAATTAAAAATTCTCCTCATGAAAAGCAAGAATATTTGCAATTAAATTGGTCTATCTAAATATTCTTAAAAATATACATTAGGAAATAGATTAATTTTTTAAGACTTATTTTAAACTAACATGTTTTCATCCATTACTTACCTCCTTCACCCGCGTTTTCCAGTTAAATGCTGCTACGGACATCATACAGAAAATAGAACAAACCTATAGAACAAACTATTTTCCCCTCGTTTTATGGTCTGGCAACAAAGTTCCCACGAAATGACATTGACAAACACTGCTGCATTTTTTGTGCTCAATACATTTCCTCTAACCCGAAGTCCCATATCGGATTATCCATCCACAGATGTATGTTGAGCATAAGAAATCAATTAATCAATGAACCTCATATATCTTCCTCATTCACCGATTGGCTAAGGTCGAGCAACAATGGAATCCCCTTATTTGCTGAAAGACGCCCTGTACCGTAAATTCAATCAAATTTTTGCCCTGCAGTTGGACAACTTCCTATAAAATAAACTTTGCCTCATGCTAAAATCTTGTTACATTCCTTGTAGCCGAACCTTGTTTGCAATTCTAGTCATCTTTGATGAATGTTCTCGTTCGTTAAACCTCGATCTAAAAAGTCACCGCTATAAAAGTGCTCTCTAGCTGCGGGCCTATAGTATTAATAAGTTGCTCTTAAAATTGTACCGAAATCATTTCAGAATTTATAAGTGTTTTTAACACTTTACAACATAGTTGAAAAGTGTTTATGACTTTGTTCATTCTGTCTATCTGTTTGTCCGTTAGCACGATAACTGCCGTAAAAATGACTTAATCAAAATGAAATTTTGGTATGTTGTTCAGACGGTCTGTGAGACCTACGGTAATATAAAAAATCTTATGTGGGCAGCACATGACTTTCCTTGCAGACTTATATTCACGTTCTATTTATTTAAATTAAATTTAATTAATTTTTAATTCAATTTTCGTTCTCATTTGAAAACTGGACTTATTTTCAAAAATGGTGTAGGAAAAATACGAAAAACTAAAATATCTCGAGAACGGCTAGTCCTAGTGTAATGGGGTTGATCTTATTCTTTTCTTCGCTAAACATTACGTATTAAACAAGGATTTAATGACTATATTTGAGCATACGTAGTTCTTAAGTTTAGATTTTGATGATTTTTGCGGGCCATTTTGCAAAAAAAAGCCGGTTATTTTTTTTCGAATTACACTAAAATCTAATCAGCACCAGGGTGGCCTACAAGCGACTTATCTACCAAATTTTGTGAAATTCGGTCCATTAGTTCTTCAGTTAGAGTGGATGTAAGCTTTTGCGGGCCATTTCGCAAAAAAAGGCAGGTTCTTTTAACCCGAGTCATACCCAAAACTAATCAGCACCAGATTCGTGCACAAGTGACTTACCTACCAAATTTTATGAAATTCGGTCAATTAGTTTTTCAGTTAGAGTGGATACAAAATCTGCACAGACAGACAGACACACAGACAGACACACAGACAGACAGACACACAGACACTCAGACACACACACAGACGTCACGCTAAAAATAGTTTTTTCGTATTCTAGAGGTCTCGAAACGTGTAGATCCGTCGAAAACTCGAGTTGCGATTTTCGACATGATTCCAATACTTTCCCTATACATTACCATGTATTGCAGGGAAAGTAATAAATAATATCACCCAATTAGTTTTGAACTGAACCGGGGTTGAAAAAATGAAATACATTGAATCCTATGGGATCTAATTTTTAAAATATTTTTTAAACGAATTTAAAATTCACAAAAAAGTTTGCTTCGAAAGTTTTAGAAAATATTCAAATTATCCCATAAAAATTATGAAAAAAATTAAAAAAAAAAATATTTGGTAGTTCTTAAATAAAAATTCAAATAATAATTACACCCATATTATATGAAGAGATCCCGTGACCCACTTCAAAATAAAATATGGTATCCATCTTGCGTCAAAATCGTGATTTATAAAGTTCTTTTTAATTTATATTTAGTATTGTATCCGTCCTAAAACCGCTTTAGTTTTGCTTAATTTCTGTGCATCTATATTCTGAAACAACACAATTACAATATATTTGAGTTTAAATGATTAATGCCATCGATTTTGTGTCAAAATCATGATTTTTAAAATTCTTTTTAATTTATATTTAGTGTTGTATGCGTCTTAAAACCGCTTTATTTTTGCTTAATTTCTGTGTATCTACATTCTGAAACAACGCAATTCCAATATATTTGAGTTTAAATGATCATCAAACTTTGATTATTTCTATACCGAAGCCTAATTTCCACTTATGGAGAATGTAAACAAATAAATAAGTAGGATGAGTTGTATAAGAATTGCTGAATTTTTTTACCGCAAAATTATTTAGCTCTGGAGTCTGCAATATAGATGATATGTTTAAAACATTCATTAATATTACATAGAGAAACGGACGATTTTATAGCAGACTTTTTCGATGAAGTTTTAAGCATAAAGTTAAATTACTTTTACCTCCATAGTTTGAAATTTTGAAATAAAATAAATTATTGTTGTATTATGATGAATGAGCTTTTACATAGAGAGCCAGACGATTTATATTTCAATGACGTCATTTGAGTAAAATTCATTTTTTTCGATGAAGTTTTGAAATGTAATACATTATTGTAGTATTGTGATAATTTTAAAAATATTACCGCTGAATGTATCGCAATTTAAAGATATTTAAACCAGGCCACTTATATATATCATATATTATATATACTCATATTACCCACTTATATACCATTATTATATATACTCATACCCACTTATATATACTCATATATTTCAATGACGTCATTTGAATAAAGTTCATTTTTTTTCGATGAAGTTTTAAGTTTCTGAATATAATAAATTAATGTAGTATTGTGATAGTTTTTAAAATATTACCGCTGAATATATCGCATTTTAGAGAGGTTTAAATAAAATTTCATTGCAGTTGGAAAGTGTTTCCTAATCAATGCTTTAAGCATAATTGATCTTTCTTGTTTTACATTAAAATTGCTATCTTGAGTATGTTTAGTGTAAAAAACACACTCAAGATAGCAAAGGAATATGATGATATGTGGGGTTTTCAATTCTTATTTCAATAACTGGTATATTATTGAATTAAATGCTGCTTCATTAGAGTGTCTATATGGGGATATGTGGGGTTTTAAATTTTATTTGAATAACTGGTATATTATTGAATTAAACGATCTTTCATTAAAGAGTCTATATGTGGATATATGTATATATATATATATATATATTTCATTTATAAAAACCCATTTTAAATTTAAATCCAACACCATGCTTCACTTACAGCATCTTATTGAAAGGTCAGTCTCGACAACTATTGAATAATCAAAAAATAAAATAAGATTATCATCAAAATGACCACTAAGCATCAAAACATCAAAAAAGTATAACTTCAAAATCGGACTAGAGATATCAATTATTTTATTATTTAATAAATAATTATTTATTTTATTACTGAACTTCGATAATTAAACTATTTCTGTTCACCACGTTACATTGCAACTAGTTACACACTTAGACTATAACCTTAACTGTAAACATTTTTGAGTTGGCTCACTGCAAAGTCATTCTCAATATATCACATCAAATGTTTCCGGAGCAAATGGTAACTCTCTTTATGTTATTTTAGTCTTATTCTTTTTCAAATTATTAATCATTAAATGCTATTATAAACATGGCATATAGCTGGTTTATTTAATTTATTTTGATGTTTTATTTTCATGGATTATTGTTAATTCTGATCCATTTTCTACATTCTTCTACGTCGGTGCATGTGCATACTTTCTGTAATAAAATATACAGTTAGGCACACAGAAACGTAGAATTTCAGTATTACCGAACCAGATATGGCCCTTGAAAAAGTACATGGTTTCGGAAATATTTTTCATATTTGCTATTTTATATTTCTTTTCCATGTATGATACTCAAAATATTTTGGTAGGCAGGAAAGGCCTAGCTCCATATGTTGTTTTATAAGTTTGAATCTTATCATCTATTACACTATTCATGCACTTATACCATGTATGTTAATGTAGGGAACAAGGGGTTTATTACCTTTAGTACCTGTATTACATATATGATTTATAATACTTTTAAATATGAATTTCATTATTGGGTGTAGTTACAGGCTTATATATTTACCAGGCTTTCGCAACATGAAATCTAATTTTCAATTGCTTACAGGGTGAGCCAGAACTCATAGTCCAAACTTTAAGGAGTGATAAATCGTATCTAAACAAGCAATTTTTGTCATGCAGAGCAGGGTCGTAATGCAAGAAGTGAACCGGTAGAGTTCGCTGACATCGAGCGCAGTGACAACTGCGTCAGAACAAACCAGGGTTTAAGCTGAGTTTAAAATTTCTTTAGCAAAAAAGCTAAAACCTCTTGTCTCATCTACGATATTATCGACTCCGACGAGGACCTTATTGCTAAGAGTGCTGTTGCAGCCGGCGTTGTCCAAGATATTCCGGGTGTTTTTGCTAACGTGCGCCGCTCGCCACGTCGCAGGTGTGAAGCCTGCATTACTGCTGGTAGTCGCACTTTTGAGCAGTTTCTGTAACTTTGCGCATGCATTCTGCAATTTTTATCAGTAAAACGTACTTCGTGCCTA
The DNA here is from genome assembly GCA_951213105.1 of Amaurobius ferox. NCBI lineage: Eukaryota > Metazoa > Arthropoda > Arachnida > Araneae > Amaurobiidae > Amaurobius > Amaurobius ferox. The sequence goes on from OX578145.1 coordinate 129,811,880, forward strand.
CTCTGCCATTTTTGTGTTTCCTCTTTTTACGAGAGAGTCATGCCGATCCGGTGGTCGAGCGATCAGGGGGCATGCGTTTCCGTCTGATCGCTGGATTGCCGGGTTGCGGGTTCAAATCCCGCCAGCGGGCATGGATGTTGTCATGTCGAGGCCAAGTCAGACTTCCGCCCTTCGGGGAGCCTCTATAAAAGTCAAGCTACAAATCTCCTCCTCTTCGCCATGGGACATCCTGGGGGATCTTGTGGACGTGGTGCGTAGGCGCCCCTACACCACGGGGGAATTAGTAACGATCGAACGAGAGAGTCATCATTTCCTCATTTCATGAGCTACCACCTAGCGGTTCACATCTTCAGTTTCAGTTACAACCCTGCTTTGTATGACAAAAATTGCTTATTTAGATGTGATTTATCACCCCTTAAAGTTTGGCCCAAGAGTTCTGACTCACCCTCACCTGACTCACTCATATATATATATATATATATATATATATATATATATATATATATATATATATATATATATAAGTGTGTGTGTGTGTAAATTTTATAGTGTAGATTAAAGCATTGTATTCGTGCGTTGGAAAAAAATTAAATTTTGAAATTCAAAACACAAAAATGCATATCTAGCAGAAAAATTTTAACACGTGTTAGTAATAATATATAAATTAGGACCACTTGTTTCATATTGAGTTTTTAGGGTCGTTAGTTTCTTAATTCGCAGATCGAGGCTAATTAGTGCTATTAACCTGAGCCTGGTAGATTCGGGCCCATATACAAGAAATTGGATGATTGTAGACCACGTCATTCCACGATCCGGTCGTGCGGTATGTCGTAGTCTACCCGGTAACCCAATCAGACCTCGAGCAAAGTGGATGGGCTCTGGCTGAATACAGAAACCCCAGAAACAATATTTTATATAGACATACTTTTTTTTAAGTAGCATCTGATACCGGTTTCTCAGTTTCTGGACATACATACAATAGGGAAGGTCAGATATATATCATTGAGCAAGCTCGTGCTGGGCCAGCCATAACAATGTACTCATCTTGAGAAAAAAACTCGAGATTCTGAATATCTATAAAGTCTATATTTGGAACTTAATTTTTAAATTTTGAACCTTATCCGTCCTTCGTCCGTTATAGAGGTATACTCGTTTTTTGCTTTCCTACTTTCCCTCCAGTAATTTTGTGGAGACGATATCTCACGAACGCATGGAGCGATTTAAACGAAATATGGTACAAAAATTACAATCTGTGAATGCAGGAAGCCTGTTGTTTTTAAACGCAATCCAATGTTCAGAACTCCCCTAAACTTTCGAGTGAAATTAAAAAAAAAATTATCAAAAAATAAAAACTTTTATTAAAATTACGTAAATAATTATTTCTTATGTAATGTTTTATTAGAAAATGATTGACACAAACTCTAGCATGAACCGTTCTCAAGATATTGCACATATTTTAAATAAATTAATCAAAAAGTACCATAAAATAAAAAAATCTGATGTGGGCAACACATGACTTTCCTTATATAATGTAATGCATTTACTACTTTTACAGTAAAAAAATAGGTTTTTCTTATAGTAAATACTAATATTCTTTCCAAAATATTGAACTTTCGACAATTAGTCTTTATTTTCATTGATTTAGCGTCATTTTTATCCATTTGGCGAAATTTTCGTTAATTTGGCAACATTTCAAAAAGTCGCCAAGTTGGCGACATTCCGCCAAATTCGTCGCCAAAATCTCGCCAAGCGTTATGGACGAAGAAATAAGTTGTTCTTGCAGCAGATAAATGAATATTGGCGTTCAAATACAAAAGTATTACTCAAAGTATCTTTTTTCATGAATGGAACGAGCTAGATCCACGAGAATGATGTCACACAATTTATCGCATGGTATTGCATATGAAAAGTGAACATGTTTCTCAATAGGAAATATTTTTTTTTCATTTTATATGACTTTTTAATAATTTTTTTGAAAAATGTGCAATATCTCGAGAACGGTTTATGTTAGCGTTCTAAAATTTATGTTAATCGTTTTCTAATGAAAAATTACATAAGAAATGTCCATTTGCGTAGCTTTATTAGTGGTTTTGATTTTTTAACGATTTTTTCAAAATTTTATTCGAAAATTTAGGGGGGTTCTGAACATTCGATTACGTATAAAAACAATAGGCCTCCAGTGTTTACAGATTGTGATTTTTGTACCAAATTTGGTTTGAATCGGTCCATTCGTTCGTCAGTTATCGTCTCCACAGGCTCACTGACACACACACATGCACACACACACACACACACACACACACACAGACATCACTTCAAAAATGTTTGATTCGTGATCAGGGATGCTTGAAACGTGCTCTCCCGTCGAAAACTCGATTTCGAATTTTCGACCCCGTCACAATACTTTCCTTATACATTATGTATATAAGGAAACTAAAAAGATATTAACTACTGTGAAATATGTTCACTTTTCTTATGTAATATCATGCGTTAAATGTTTTGTATTTGGACGCTAATAGCCATTTATCTGCTATAAGTACAACTTATTTATCCATTCATAATGCTTGGCGAGATTTTGGCGAAGAATTTGGGAAAATGTCGCCAACTTGGCGACTTTTTTAAATGTTATCAAATTAACGAAAATGTCGCTAAAATTGATAAAAATGACGTTAAATTAATGAAATGACGACTAACTGTTGAAAGTTTAATATCTTGGAAAGAACATAAATCCCGCCATACACTGAGAGTTTTAAATCAGTAAAATGATTCGGTCGGGGAGTAAGACGACAGGGAGGTCTCCGTGAACCATTTGTCTTGGTGGATAGGAGAGAGTGTGAAGTGTAAAATTGGGTTTACCAAATTGGCTTGTTATCTTTTTCAATGAAAGATGTGTCTTGCCAACTGTCTTGATGTGATGAATGACTTTCGTGACATCAAGCCAACTGATGAATAGATCTTGATGTAACTTTCATTTCGTTTGTCTGTTTAATAAATGCTTTTTGATGGTAAAATTGCTCTTGCCATCCCTATTCGTATTTGATAGAATATAAAACTTTTGAAGAAAAAATATTCGCTAACAATTGAATTCGAATCAGAAATCGAATCACCGGGTGTACAGTATATTATAAATGTATAATAATCGAGTGTAATAATAATAACAGCTGTACTCAACCGAGATTCAAAACCAGACATCTTCTAACTAGCCAATCGAGGCGCTATCTATTAAACAACTGGGAAGAAATTCATATCTCTTTAAATGAAAGCAGATCCTACATTCTCCTCCTTCAGATTTCCGAATGAAATGAAACTTCCAATCTGAACGATCTCCTTAAGCGTGTTATTTAGGAGGGACAGGGACACTACTAAGCTTTAGCAACCACATTTTAACTTTGACCAGAAATAATAAACATTAACACTCATTGCTATTTATGAAATTGTATCCTCTTTCCAGGAGCCTGTTTCCGATAAGGTTCCAACTTTAAAGAACTAAAACGTACCATAGAAGAACATAATATGTCAAATTTTACGTTGTCACGATTAGTGGAAGCAGGTTAGTTAGGGCCTCAAAGATGTGAAACGCGACAAATATATATATTTCATGTGACGTTAACTAAAAGGCTGTAAAAATTATGTTTCTGCAGCAATACATAAAAGTTCGAAAGGAATAATGATTCGTCAAGAATCTGTATTTAAATACTCATATTTTAACAGTATTAGGAGGCTCCGCTTTAAAAGCCCGACACTCACACACTTCAATTTGCTAACACACTTTATGTATAGACTTTTAAAAGTAACCTTATCTTTTCTAAATTGTTCTCATTATCTAAATTAGTTTCAATAGATTTTTTTTTTCTTAAATGGCCAGGCACTTGACTTCCATCATTCGCCTATATATGGGCCAGGAACGTGAACCATTTAGCCGTCCTAGGACGTTGACCCAGACGCACCAGAGGGGGGGGGGGGCGGATCGCACTGCGCCCAACAACACAACATCCATGACTTACATGGGACTCGAACCTACAAACGCTTGCCTTGACCGCTCGACCACCGCGTCGGCTTTCAGTAGAATTAATATTTATAATCATAATTGTCGCAGTAATATCATTTGAAAATTATACATACCATGATCAAAAAACCTAATCTTTGACTTCAATTCCTAATTAATATGCATCATTATCAGCATGAGTAAAACTTTTCCTGTGTCTTTTTCAAATTGTACACCATTTGCCCTACTATTATTATTTTTTTTAATGTTCAAAGAGTTACTTTTCTTATTTGGCAACTCATAAGGAAACGCTTTTCTAAAAAAATTTCAATTCAACTGAAAATACCTTATAGATCACAAAAACATCATAAATAGTCAACCAGTTGTTGGATTGAAAATATTAAAACAGCATACAGAACTACTAAGAGATGTATATTTCTACAAAATTTTTAAATGTTATCTAGGGTTATTTAGGAAATATGGCCAGCAGGAGTCGTAAAGTCATTTAGGATCCTCCCATTTATTCATACGTATTTAAGATAGTTGCGGTGAATCATGACACAAATTATGTTCTCAATAATATATCATTTGTAAAATTCGTACTAGCTATGTGTCCCTTTTAATATGATCTTTTAATTTTTTTATGGAAATATAAAAAATCTGATGTGGGCAGCACCTGACTTTCCTTACATAATGCAATGAATTTACTACTTTTACAGTTTAAAAAAATGTTATTCTTATAGTAGATACTTCTATTCTTTACAAGATATTGAATTTTCTTCAACTTGTCGTCATTTTCATTGATTTAGCGTAATTTTTATCCGTTTGGCGATATTTACGTTAATTTGGCAATGTTTAAAAATGTCTTCAAGTTCGCGACATTCCGCTAAATTCGTCGCCGAAATCTCGCCAAGCGTTATGGATGGAGAAATAAGTTATTCTTACAGCGGATTAATGACTATTAGCGTTAAAATACAAAAGTATTACTGAAAGTATCTTTTCTCGTGAATGGAAGGAGTTAGCTCGACGACAATGATGTCACCCAATTTATCATATGATTTTACATATGAAAAGTGAACATGTTTCTTAACAGTTAATATTTTTTTTTAATTTATGAGATTTTTTGATAAATTTCGTTGAAAAATGTGAAATATCTCGAGAACGGTTCATGCTAGCGTTCTAAAGTTTATGTGAATCGTTTTCTAAGGAAAAATTACATAAAAAATGTCTATTTGCGTAACTTTATTAAAGATTTTGATGTTTTGATGATTTTTTTAAAATTTTACTCGAAAATTTAGGGGGGTTCTGAACATTCGATTGTGTTTTAAAACAATAGGCTTCCAGTATTTACGGATTGTGATTTTTGGTACCAAATTTCGTTCGAATCGCTCCATTCGCTCTTGATATATCGTCTCCACAGACTCACTGACACACACACACACAAACAGCCATTACTTTAAAAATGTTCGATTCGTGATTAGGGATGTTTGAAACGTGCTTTCCTGTCGAAAACTCGAATTCGAATTTTCGACCCCGTCACAATACTTTCCTTATGCATTATGTATATAAGGAAAATAAAAATATAAAAAATAAAATAAATATAAAAAATAACATAGAATTAAGCAGCGATTAATTAATAAGCAAACTTAATGCAGACCTAAAATTTATTTTAAAATACATATATTTTTTCAGACTTTAATTCAAAATCTATTTCCCGTGTTTGCGATTTTCAAAAATTAGATTTTGCCGTCGCACTAAATAATTTTGATCAATTTTGCATTGACGTATGTAATTTCACATTCTTAAGCAGAATGTCTGAACATGATCAGGGGGAAAAGGGGGATTGAGAACGATCGAATGGAGTTTACAGTGGTTGATTTTGTTTTCCAATATTGACCACATGGAGCACTATTACAGAGGCTGTTCGCACATTTTTTAGACGATTTTGGTAAGCGGTAATAAAAAATCGTTTGCTGCAAAAGAAATAATTCCAATTGTACTATGTTTTTAAAAGTCAAAATTATCGTCTGCCGCTTGAAAGTTTTGTTTTTATTCAAAAATGGCGTTTTTAACAAAACAGTATTTCGAAGGCTACATTTATGCTCTTTCCGAAGAGAAATATGCATACTCTGTTATCCAAAAACGATGTGAGAGTCATGGTTTTGTGATATCTAAAGCGTCGATAGGTAATATCGTCAACAGGAAAGGAAAAAAAACGTCAAATTGGAGCCTCAAGTGGGACAAAAATTCCAAACAAGAAACCAAGGAAAAAACGGACATCTTCGACTATTGCAAAGGTACGTTGTTTAATATTAATAGAAAATCCCCCTAGTCAAAGGACAGTTGCAAAATCATTAAAATGCTCGGTGTCCACTGTAAACAAAATGATAAACGCTGATTTAAATCTTAAGAAAGCGAAAAAACGCAATGTGCATCGTCTTCTTCCAAATCATATCGCTGAACGCAGGACACGCTGCAGAATTCTATATGAGAAACACTTATCCAAAGAAAAATGGAAAACAATTGTCACAATAGATGAATCATGGGTGTATTTAAATGATTGCAACAAAAAAAGAGCCATTTATTATCATAAAAGGGGAGAAAAAAATTTAAGTACATGGTTCAAAGAATCGAAAGAAAGTTTTTCTAAGGGATTCATGATTGTTGCTGGTTTTTCATATAATGGCAAGTTAAAAATAAAGAGAGTGGAAAAAAATGTCAAGATTAACTCCATATACTCGTACTATCAGGAACATATTTAATCGCCAATTTTTCTGAATGAAATACCATCGCTTTACCCACAGTGCCATCAATCTGTGAGACTCCATCAGGACAAAGCTAGCAGTCACACATCAAAATCCACTGTAAATTTCCTAAACGAAATGGAACAAAAAACTGGTATCAAGGCCATACCCTTCACTGATATCCCTACTAAATCTCCCGATGTATCACCTATGGATTTTTGTGCTTTCGGACTTTTAAAATCTGCATTATCCAAACGTCGTCCTAAAACTCTTACAGGACTCTGGAAAGCTGTTCAGGAGGAATGGGATAGAATACCTCTTCTGACACTTCAAAAGGCATTATTATCCTGGAAATTGCGGTGTCGAAAGATAGTTCAGAATAAGGGATGTCAAATAGAACATTTAAAACACAAGAATTTTATGTAATTTAGTTTTGTGAATACAATATACATCGTCTAAAAAATGTGTGAACAGCCTCTGTATAATTGTTTACTAATAAGAGGGGGGGGGGGGATCTTCAACCCTTCTGTCCACGGCACTGTATTCTCGATATATGACCAATTTATAAAGGTAGGCAGGATCTGGTAAAAGGAGTATGTGACCGAATAAAGGTTTACAGTGGTGAATTTCGCTTTACAGTATAGACCCCTTTGGATAACTAATGTAATTTTTCAACTAATGAGGGTATAACACTTACCTACTTTCTTTTGCTATGTAAAAATGCAATTTTTAAGGAGTATTATGAAAAAGTGTACTTTCAAAATTCAATGATTAATGCATGATTTTACAAAAAAGTTGAGTAAAAAATAATGCCCCCAAAATAACTGTATAGAAACTAAATAAGATCGGATAGAAATGATATGCAATCCTTTTTAATTTAGTTTTTATCTTAATCGAGAGCTCATAAAATTTATTTTTTTTTTTCAAAATTTCACTCGAAAATTGGGGGAGGGGGTCTTTCAAACATTCGATTGTGTTTTAAAATCAAAAGCTTTCAGTGTTCTCAGATTGTAATTTTTGTATCTAATTTCTCTGGGATCGTTCTTGAGATATCGTCTCCATAGACTCATTAGGACACACATGTAGCGTCGAAAATCGTCGTCCTAATAAAAAATTTGCTCAATTCGGTTATGTCCAGTGGTCGATACCATAACTGTGTAAAGTTTCGCCGTACTAGAATCACTTAAGAATACCTACTTTACACATTTTCACAGCTAAATACAGAAGCGAAAATATTTTTAGCTAAATGAGTATTTTTTTAACCCCGACGTAAAATGAAGCCAAAGGATTCTGAAAGAAGAAAAGACGCCAAAGAGAAATGAATCTGTGACAAACAGTCATTAAACATACAACCCTTTAACAGCAAGCCCCCCCCCTCCCCCCCCCCCCAACCACACACACACACACAGAGAGAGAGACCATCCAAATATCAAGCAGGACGAAGGAAAATGTTTCGCGTGGGGTTACTTCCACCCACAGGGACATTTTAAGACCATCCTATGATATATCCCGCTGTCTGGAAATAAAAGTCTAGGCGTATGGGCTGCTTAAGAGTAGACTATAAGAATAATCCATTTCTTCGTCAGTCCGTCCGTAACGCTTAGCGAGAAATTTAGCGGGACGTCGCCAATTTGGCAACTATTTTGAATGTTGCCAAAGTGACAAAGATAACGCTAAATTGATAAAAATGACGCCAAATGGGAAGTAATGTTTCGCAAACTCTGATTTCTAAGGTATGCACGTCATTTGACGTGCATACCTTATAGTATATAAGAAATGCCCTTCTCTTCGTTGGTCTGTAACACTTGGTGTTGTATTTAGCAAACTTGGTGAATAATTTAGCAGATTATCGCCAACTTGGCGATATTTCGTCCAGATTGACAAAAATATCGTTAAAATTGCAAAAATGACGCTAATATAATGAAAATGACGCCTTATTGGTGAATTAATTATTAAATATTGTATTTTAATATATGGACTATATAGCTTTTTGAGGGTGCTATCGATATTGATAATTGTTTATTTAGAGTTCCGCGAAATATAAGTTAATTGGGTATTTTGAAATAGTTTTATATGTTGTCATCCGAAAAATCGCCAAACGCACAATTCAACGATAAAAACACAGTACCGTGGATCTTATACATTACTTTTTTGACTATTAAAGTAGTAAATTCATTGCATTATACAGGGTGCCCCAAAAATATTCACCTCGGTTTTTATTCCTTAAATATTGATCTTAGACATATATAATAAATTACAAAGTTGCGTAAAAAAAGGTACAGAATTTTATGAAATCGATAAAAATTTTCAGAGGATTAAATTTGAAGAAATGAAAAATAGAAATTTGTATACGGCCCCGTACAAAAACATTTCCAATGATTAAAATGTGCCCATACATTAATAAAGCGATGTTGTTGTTGTTGAGACCCGGACCGTCCGACCTACTAGAAAGGTGTAAGGTAACAGTTTGGACAGCCGGGAAGTGCCACCCAATTTAGACCGGAACCCAGTGGGGGAGGCATCCACAGGGACCGTACCCTCCTTCCCCGACCACCAACCTCTCTGAAGGACTTACGGACCCACATGTTTAACGTGATCGTACTCCGCGTGAACACGGCGGCAGTTATGGCAGTGGCTGGAATCGAACCCGGGCCTACCGAGTGCAACTCCAGCGCGCTAACCAATGGGCTACCGCGCCCTAATAAAGCGATGTCAAAAATTTCAGCATTTTATCATAAAAAGTCCCAGAGATATGTTTAAACAAAGTTGGTGAGGGATTAATCACAAATTAAAATGTAAATGTTTACAACAAGAGTGCAATTGACGCAACGCAGAAATGCATCATAGGCAAATATCTGCCTCTTATCTTTAATGGATCTTTGGCATGTATGGAAAACGTTTGGAACAAGCTTTATAATCTTTGTGTAAAGTAATATTTTTTAAATGTTGCTAAATTACCGAAATACTCGCCAAATGGATAAAAATGACGCTAAATCAATGAAAATAACGACTAATTGACAAAAATTCAATGTCTTGGAAAGAATATAAATATCTACTATAAAAATAATCTATTTTTTTTACAGCAAAAGTAGTAAATTCATTGAATTATATAAGGAAAGTCATGTGTTGCCCACATCAGATTTTTTTACTTTATGATCTGATATGTCTCACTTTTCTTGCAACGCATAAAAGTAACGTAAACTCAGATGTACATTTTTGAAATCGTTGGATTTCTTTTCCAGTTCGAATACGTAGAGACTTGAACGCCCAAATGAGAGCAAGAATATAGCGGCTGAACAGAAAATGGCTAAGCGACATATCACTGTATAGTATCGCCACCTAGTGTGACGAAAGGGAAGTAAATCGATAAAAATAGAAAATGAAAGAAACATGAACTTGGTAAGCAAGCAACAATGAAAAAGCCGGCGTAATATTGCTCTCATTTAGGCGTAAAGATCCAAACTTGTTCGAAGTGAAGAAGGAAATCTAATGATTTCCCAAAACGTATATCTGCATACCTTAATTTATTTACACTGCATTTTGCGCTGTGACCTAGTTTAATTTTTATTATGCTCAAAGTCATGTTTTATACTTATAAAGTAGTTTATTAAAACCATGTAGCGGTAACGCTTAATTACTTAATTTTGCCACAAATAAATATATCTGTACTTCAGCTATTTTCTAATAAAGTACGTAAACTTTCGCGTCGACTTTTCAAAGTAACTTTAACCAGCCCTGAATAAAATATATATGATCAGAAAGAAAAGTTTAGAGAAATAACATATTCGCAAAATAGTTCGAAATGGTGCGTGTAATGTTATTTGACACGACTGCATCGAAGTTTACCGATTTCTTTTACGAAGATTAATGGATTCCGAAATATATTTTTCTTCGGTTTTTTCTTCTTCGGTTATTTTCAAAGGAAGTCAGAATTACGATCTCATTTTGAAAAGCAAATGTTATGGTGGTTATAGTCAATGAGGTCTATTGATACTGATCTGTTGATACTTTTTCTATGATACATACACCATATTCTCAAACATATTCGGATGCGTTACCGGATTTGCATACTGTTGATTCAGGAATACCTTGTAGCAGCATAATACTTGATCCGTTGCTTTTTGCAACGAGATAACATGAATGAAGCGCATCACTAGGTATACTTGATAGCTCTGCATCTTGTCATTTTCAATCGTTTTCTTTTCTAGCTGCTAGTCAAATGGCGCGGAAAAGAGTAGTTTGTGGCTAAGATGGAAATGTTGAAGAGACTGGAAATGGCCCTTTCTTAAATAGCTGGGCCTATGTTGGGTCTAGATAACTCAATGATTACGCACATGGTAGGCCCCCGGGTTCGATCCCCGGCACCCAAAGTTAACCTTGTGTCTACGCAAAGCACAGGAACATCAAAACTGTGGGACCGGTGCGAGATAGCCCAGTGGTTAGAGCACGGGGATTGCAATCGGAGGACTAGAGATTGATTTCCAAATTTGGTGCCCAAACTATCTTAATTCGGAGCTGCCCAAAACTATTTTAATTCGGCGCTGTCCAAAACTATCTTAATTCGGCACTGCCCAAAACTATCTTAATTCGGTGCTGCCCAAAACTATCTTAATCCGGCGCTGCCCAAAACTATCTTAATCCGGCGATGTCCAAAACTATCTTAATTCGGCGCTGCCCAAAACTATCTTCATTCGGCCCTGCCCAAAACTATCTTAATTCTGCGGCGCCCAAAACTATCTTAATTCGGTGCTGCCCAAAACTATCTTATACCGGCGCTGCCTAAAACTATCTTAATTCGGCGCTGCCCCAAACTATCTTAATTCTGCGGGGCTAAAAACTATCTTAATTCGGCGCTTCCCAAAACTATCTTAATTCGGCGCTGCCCAAACTATCTTAATTCGGCGCTGCCCAAATTATCTTAATCCGGCGCTGCCCTAACTATCTTAATAGTTAAATCTGTGGATCCCATAGTCCTTCCGAGAGGTTGGTAGCAGAGGAAGAGGGTTCGGTTGGGTTAAAGTCTGAATTGGATGACACTGTCCCGGCCTACTAGTCCATCCGAGAGATGATGGGTCAGGGGAAGAATGAACGTCCCTGTGGTTGCCACTCCCATTGGATTCCGATCTAAATTGGGTAGCATCGCTCCGGCCATCCAAACAGTTGTGTTACATCTTTGGGTATGTCGAATAGTCTAGGTATATATAAAAAACTCGGTCTATGTTGTATTTACTAACTTCCCGACTCTTTTTTCGGAAACTACTATCACTACACAATTTTCACAGTTGGAAGATATAATACTTTTATGCGCATTAACAGCTCGTTTTTTATTTACTTCAGAAAAATTTTAAATTATTATTTTTACATCAAATTCACCGTTTTCGTTTTTTTTAAATTAACATTTTGAACCATTTATTTTTCTTAGAAAAAAGTAAACATCTTACCTTCAAAATACCGAGTTAAACTGTGCATACACATGGTCTGAATTTTCCACAAAATTTTGAAAATTTTGTGGCCAGAAAGTTGTTGGAAAAAAGGAACATAAACGAAAAACAGTAATAAAACACATTCTGAAAAAAAAAAAAAACACAGAGGAAACAAAACTATGCCATTGACTTTAAACGATGCTATATAGAAATAATAGAAATTTTTCATCTTCTAGCTTACAGCATAACTAATGTGATAAATAGTTGGAAAGAGAACGTTCTGTACAATTTAAATCAATTATTTAAAATATTAACAATAAAGCGAATTTTTCGACCAATTTTTTGGTTCGGGGTCCTTAAGCGAGACTGTTTAAAGTGCACAGTCCACACAACTATATTAATAAAGGAGAATGTCTGTCTGAGTGTAGCATAGCGGAAATTTCAAGAGATATACAGAAACGGAAATTGGTTCAAGAGTAACTCATACAAGACTCTGAGACATTTCAGAGTGATTAAAAAAAAGTTTATTTAACTTTTAAGTTATAAGTATTTTAGTGGAATTTGTTTATTTTCCGACAATTTTTGAGCAATTTTCAACCCGTTAAGAAAAACTTATGTTATGATATTACATTTATAGCAGACTAACTGTCATAAAATATTGAGCTCGAAGAAATTGAATTCCAGTTGAAAAATTGACTGGGAATTGTAAATGCAAAATTCGAACTTTCTCAATCTTATAACTTTTAATTGGATATCTAGATATATTTCATTTCTAAAGGTAATCTGTGTAAAAACCATACGATTATAATATTAATTACGAGTTAGGATTTTATTGTAATAATAATTACAGTAATAATAATACATGTATCTCAGTCTGAAAGTCATGTATGCGCTGGTCATAGGACAAATAAGAAATTCAATGTATAATTGTCGTCAAACTTTAATAAATTACTTTATAGATAAGAAGAGGTCTTATGCTTTTATATGATGCTCTGGGTAAACCTCATACTGATGCCCAAACTTTTTGTTGACTATTATAAACAAAATAAAAATTTGGAAATAAAGAATAGTAGTGAAAATTGATGTAATGGGTGCATTCATTGAGGATAAGTACGAGTATAGAACTTGAGAAGAAGGAGATATGAGAACTAGGATTACATGAGAAACAGGAGAATGCAAGGGAATCTAAGTTATCTAGAATGTATACTACCCTCTAAAAGTTAAGCACGAGATGCAAATTCTCAGATAGTGAGCACATGTGCGGATTTTATTGACTGAAACTTCTATGGTCTTCGAGTAGAATATATAAATATTGGAACACACATCAAAAATCGATTGGTTTCGCTTAAATATGCAAATTTATATTCTTTCAGGCTTCACTATGACGTTGCAAGGGTGCCACAACGAAGTCCTTGATCCCTAATATCATCATTTACGAAACTGTAGTCGGTCCGGATTTTTGTTTAAAGGACGACACTTTCGTCCACACAGATGCGAACATGGAAGACTACATTTAGAAGGAAGGTATTCAACGGTTGGAGCAGCTAGAGTATTATCCGGATCTTAACCCATTGAAAATATTTGGGATGTCCTCGTAAGAGCTGTCTCTGTCCCTTTCTACCACCACCCAAAAATTCTAAACAGTTCTTATGCAGGAAAATTAATCATTGGCCGCTATCGCTCTGGCTCACTTAGATTAGGGAATGAATTGTTGGCGCCAAGCCTCTTTCAGACAGTGGCGTCTCGTGGGGTGACGCAGGATAAGTGGTGCTTCATTTAAAGTTATCGGCTGAATGGGTTTTTATTTTTATTTGGCAAATTTTTCAGACTCGTTTGGCTATTTTTAGATAACATTTGACAACACTTATGCCAATTGCGTGATGTGTTTTGATGATATTCGTAGTCGAGGAGGAAGAGGGGGAATCCAGCCCCTGAATCTGCTTCACCCATTCCTGAAGTCACGATCCGCCACTGGATTCAGAGTGCAGGGGAAGGAGCCTGCTCCATATTAAACATCAACTGGCACCTGCTATGCAACATTCAGATGTTTGTTTTTACTATGCATCATTCTGTTGTATCATTAAGTATAAATAAAACAAACTCCTACATATACATGTTTCGCCTCATAAACGTTTATATGGCTAAATAAATCAGTGTATTTTTCAGTAAGATTTGGAATCAACGGTGCAGAACTTCATAAATACTCTTGCGTGCTTAACTTTTGGCGGGTTGTGTATTTAAGTACAGATAACGAGGTAGCAGACGGAGTCCTGTTCAGAACAAAATTCATATTCCAAAGAAAATTTAAAGCATCAAATTTGCGATTCTTCCTTCTGCAGAATTTAAAAAAAAATCTCTTAATTATTATCTGATCTTCATGTACTCCATTTTACTTGATAACACTCAAAACGTTTACCGGTAAACAAAGTCAGAGCTAAGGAGAAACCGCAGGTGTGGAGCGAAGATGACGTAAAACTTCTTTTACCCTCATCTTTCCCCGCTCTGCGGAAACGTAACCGCAAAGTGCAATCATTTATTGGAAAGAAACGCCCTATTATGCGCTTATAAATTACGTTTAAAAATACCAATCTTCTTTCGAATAAACTAAAGCAACAGTGGCAAGACATCTGTCCAATAATCCAACGAATAAGCAAGAAAGAATCCATTTTTTCACTATCATGGAAGCTTCCCCATAGACAGAAGCAGGCCATAGAGTAACAGACTACTCACTCTCCATAAGGACTAAACTGCTTTACGTGACGTAGATATACAAACAGACATATGAGAATCATTTCGCCAATTAGTGCAAAAATTGTGTTGGTAATCCTTAATATTTTTTTTTTACTTCTGAGCTTAAAAATGTTGTTCCTTTAAAATGTTGATCAGAAAGATAACTAATGCAACTGTGGTATGTTATGCAAAGAAGTATCTCGAAACGCGGTGCTCAAAGCCAGCCCTTTTTATTTTTCATCAGTTGAGAAGCGGCTGACGGTTAATTTCTTCAAGAAAGTTTCAGAAAGTAAGAAAACTGGGAAAATTCTTGACCGATCCCTTAGATTCTTGAACTTTCTGAAATTCGCCAAGCTGCCACTATTTCG
This sequence comes from Amaurobius ferox, assembly GCA_951213105.1. Taxonomy (NCBI): domain Eukaryota; kingdom Metazoa; phylum Arthropoda; class Arachnida; order Araneae; family Amaurobiidae; genus Amaurobius; species Amaurobius ferox. Next base: position 129,827,130 of record OX578145.1, read on the forward strand.
CCTACATTAAATGAAATTATATGGCGATAGATTGCAATAAAATTGCAAACTTTTATTGCATGGATTAACTGTCAACTTCTTGAAGATAGTTACAAAAAGTATGAAAACTGGGGAAAAGCTTGAGCAATTGCTTAGATTCTCGAACTTCCTCGAACTCCGATATTTCACCAAATTTGTCGTCAATGCTGTTATGCAATCTGGAATTTCCCGTAATCTCAATTGTTTACTGCTGTAAATGCTATTTTCCAGCTGAGGAACATGACAGAAAAAGATACATAAGATTATTGCAACAATATTTTAGCTTCAATATGTTGAATTTGACTGTAACACGGGTTTCAGCATACGACTGAAGATTGCACTATAAAAATACACTTTTTGAATCTTACACTTTTTATCTTATTCTTATAAATGTAAAGCACTCAATTATGAAACTATTCGCCTATTTACTGACCGAAGGATTAATCATTTTGCCGTACACTGTAAAACATTCTATAACCTTTGCCCATTTTTTTTAGCTGCCTTGTCCATAATTTCGGCAAACTACCAGAAAGGCCGCAATTACAGGAGTTCATGAAAATTCCAGTTTCCTTTCTAAAATATTCAGCTAATCATCGTCTGCCGAAGCGTTATTTTTGTATATATATATATATATATATATTAGAAAACTGTAATAATAAAAAATTCAAGTAATATTAACGTCACCATAGAAGCAAAACCACGGCCATAATGCCGATGTGAGAAAAAAACAGCACCGGTCCAAATTCGATGATTAATCAGAATTAAATTCATCTTCAGGTCTGAGTATTTAATTCTAATTAACCCAAACAAATGCCTGATTCAGAGTGAGCAATAGTACATTACTACGAGAGTGGTTCAAAAACTAAGGTAACAAGTCCTGTGAGAGAAAAGATTTATTCACGAAATCAAAGACATACACAAAGTTAACAAGGCACCGGAACATATTATTTTCCACACAGTCACCATAGTTGTCGAAGCATTTATTCCATCGGTAAACCAATTTATCGATACCGGCATAGAAGAAATCAGGGTCCAGGTCGCGGAGCCACTCAACGGCGGCTTCCTGAACTTCGGCATCGATTGTGAAGTGGCTACCTGCCAGGTGCTTCTTCAACGGTCCGATGAGATGAAAATCGCTTGGTGCGAGATCCGGGTTGTAGGGTGTGTGTGTTCTAGTACATTCCATCGGAAACGCCAGTAAAACGCACTTTTCGGAAACGCACTTTTCTCTTCTACTAACGCCGTACCAAATCACGTGTAACCGAGGCCGTATGCGGTCGGGCGTTGTCGTGCAACGACACGACACCTTATCTAGACACGGAATTTAGATAAGGTATCGTGTTGACACGACACCTTATCTAGACATGGAATTTAGTTCGCACGCCGAATGTGTGTGCACCCATGAGAGCTCTTGTTACCTTACTTTTTGAAACACCTACGTGTAAATGCTCAAACATATATATATATATGTGTGCGTGTGTGTGTGTGTGTTATTGGCATACTATTTCTCCTGTGAATCACTTTTATGGTAAGATTTTTCATCTATGTTTCCTGTTCATCCTGTTTACCTTTTATGAATTATGGTTGTCCTGTTTCCAACCCTAACTCTCTGGATGGGTTTCAGTGGAGGTAGGTCCTTTCTACTATTTGTTAGCCTACGCTTCTATGATTTATCTTCTTCTCTTCCTTCTCACGGATGCATCTCAACTTTTTTCATTCAGTTACAACTGCTCGCCTTCATTGCACGTGCATACAGTGTTTCCGCCTCATGGTTCATGGTAATACTTGATTTTTTAATTTTTCCTCTATTAATGTTTGTAGTCTGAGTGTACGGCATTCATAGTAACTTAATATTGCCATTGAAACAAGCATTTGTTTGGGTTAATTAGGGTTAGATGCTCAGACCTGACTAAAAATCTAGTCCAATTAACCTCGAATTTGAACCAGTGCTGTTAATTACTTTTTTGTCATGGTAGCGCTGCACTGCACATTTCATTTCATTTACATCATCTTTTAATCCTTCAACCTGCTTATTATGTATTATCATATATATATACATATATATATATATATATATATATATATATATATATATATGTGTATGTGTATGTGTATATATATATATTATATATAATTATTAATTATATAAATAAAAATGAAAAATAATAAACTAAGTCAAAAACATTAGAAAAATCAAAAAATAGGAAAATAAGATGCATTAACATTAATGTTTTGAATTTTATTTTCGCAAAAAAATGTAACTTTTGTCAGTATTGAAACTACGTTTTGAGCGCCCTTATAATGGTGTATAGTGGCATTCTCGATTATCCATTTTTCATATGAATTACTTGTTTAGTAGGAATTTTCATCTTTGATTCATATTCATATTCATGTTTGCATATTTGGGAAGTTGTATTCTGAATTGCTTGTCCAGTCTCCAGCTTAGACTTACTGGACGGGTTTGGGAGTAACTCCGTGAACGTTCGTACTGCCTCCCTGGTAGAATTTCGACTTGTTCATTCCGGTGCTTCTAGATTAAGCTGTTGAGGTTGATCGTGTATACACGTGGTAGAAGAATGGTTCATGCCGCATGGTAATACAATTTTCTTAATGTATCCTTTTTTCATTTTTTGTTGCCTGTAGTCTGAGTTTAAGTATTTATAGTAATGTACTATTGCTTAATCTAAAACAGGCATTTGTTTGGGTTAATTGGAATTAAATACTCAGACCTGACGATGAATTTAATTCTAATTAATCATCGAATTTGTGATGGTGCTGTTCTTTTCTCTTATCGGCATTATGGCTTTGAATTTGCTTCTATGGTGATGTTAATATTACTTGAATTGTATTTTTTTATTTTTACATAATTCTTATTATTACATTTCAAATATATATATATATATATATATATATATATATATATATATATATATATATATATATATATATATATATATATATATATATATATATATACATACAGGGTGATTTTAAAAAAAGATGGGTCAGACTTTGCGAAGTAGTAGTACATACCAAACCAAGGATTGCACGTAAATGAAGAGTGAATGAAACAATGAAACGTAAAGGCATAAGTGGGCGCTTAATGGTGAAACCGATGAGGTGAGGTGATAACACAAGAATGACTTAGAAGTTATAAAATGACAATTAATAAGGGGGCCAAACTATGGGACCACCTCGCCCAATCCTTTTCCCTGTAACGCCTTTACGTTTCATTCCCGACCCGGTAAACTATGACGAAAAATCTTTGGTTTGTTGTATACTATCACCTCGCAAAGTTTGGTCCATCTGTTTTTAATCACCCTGTATATATATATATATATTATTACTATCTGGAATCTTACTCTCCATTAGGGACAGCTGATTCCCCTAAAACTATCAGTAATATGCTTACAAATGTTTTACAGTGTAATAATACGTAGCCCCAGTGCACCAAAGGAGGTAGCTCACATTAAACATCCCTTGAGCTACCCAATTTTGACTGGCACTTATAGTGGGTTTGAATCCACAGGGAACGTGACCTTTACCATCCTTCCTCTAACCCAGTGGTCTTCAAACCTCTAACGCCTTCGGAACCCTACGCTTAAAAAAATTTTTTTTCGATCCCTAGTACAAAAAATATGCTCCGTAAGCATAGTGACGTAACAGAAAATCTCGCTGCGCCCTCTCCCTCCGCAAATAAGTTTTGAGGCTACATTAACAAAAATTAACTATCGAAGACTGCAAATTAATTTTGACCATTATAATCATAAAACCAAATACTAAATACAAAAATAAATTATTAGAAACATGTTATTCAGATGTTTTATTGAATACAGCTGAGATGAATTTGCTGGCTCTAAAAAGCCGCCACTGCAGTGAAACATACAAGCATATTTGTAGGCATAAATGCAAGAAAATACAAAATTCGGAATCTATCTAATTCAGAAGTAATACTAGAAGTAACTAAATTTAATGACTTGAATACGCTTGCTTCTTGCTACACAACTTTTAAAAATCCGGCTTAATTGTTGTTATTTGCAAACGCATTTCAAATTCTGCATCTAATTTGTTCCTGTATTTAGCTTTAGTGCTGACATAACTCGAAAAAGATCGTTCGCAAAGATAGGTAATAACAAAGTGGCATAAGAATTTTTACTCTCGATCAGACACTTTCGGGTATTCTTTGTAAACTTTCAGCCAAAAACCCAACAGTTCTTGTTCAAATTGCATTTTTAAAGTCGAATCCATGGATATATCAATCAGTTGTTCTCTTTCCATCGGCGGTAGATCAGCATCTTCGACTTGTAGAAATGGATTTTGAACCCAGTTATATGACTGTTTGGGAGTCTGAAAATATTCTCTGAAACTTTCCTGCAAATTCGATAAATCTTCGATAATGAACTTTTGGACAGTTTCATTAAGACGAAGCTCGTTTGAAACCAAAAAATCGTTTAGCTTTTCAAAACATTGCACGTCATTTCTCTTTACAAAAATTTTCCAAAGATCAAGCTTTAAAATCATTGCCTCAATTTTGCTGTAAACTTTGAAAATATGTGTTTTTGCTCCTTGGAGTGAAATATTAATTTCATTTAAACGGGAATATATATCGTCAAGATACGCCATACTTTGCATCCAATTTTCATCGTTCAACTTATTTGCGTATTCATGTTTCTGTTCAGATAAAAAAAATATTATCTTATCCTTCAATTCATAAAATCGACATAAAACTTTTCGACGGGATAACCAACGAACCTCCGTGTGTAAAAGCAATGTTTTATGCAAACTGGATCGCAAAGTAGTGTAAATAACCGGGAATTTAATTCCCTTGATTTGATGAAATTGACAATTTTAACTACATTATCGAGTACTATTTTCAATTCATTTGGCATTCTTTTGACAGCAAGAGCATGGCGATGCAAGTAACAATGGGAATGCTGTATGTCAGGGGCTATGGCTTTTATTCGCGAAATTTTACCCTTATTTGCACAGAGCAAGGACTTTGCTCCATCAGTACAAATGTGGGAACATAAATTCCAAGGTAAGTCATGTACTTTCATATAAGTATTGAACGTTTCAAAAATTTGTTCACCTGTTTTTCTGCCTCGAAGAGGTGTACAAATAAGCATATCCTCATGAACAATCGAGTCAGAAACATAAGGCACAAGTACAAGTAATATGGCTAAATTAGCAATATCAGTAGACTCGTCTAGTTGCAATGTAAAACCATGTGGGGAATTCTTTAAACGCCTTATTAATTCCTCCTCACAAAAATGTGATAAATCTTTAACACGTCTAGCAACAGTTGTATCAGAAAGAGGAACGCTATCAATTTGTTTTGCATAGTTTCACTGATTTTACAAATAATCAAATCTTTTGCACAGGGCTTGATTAATTTTTCTCCAATCGTGTAAGCTTCACCCGCTTCACCGATTCGATCGCTAACGCGGTAGGAAGCTTCAAGTGATGCTTCATTTTCATGAAAAATATATTTTGAAATGATCTTACCTCTGATTTTAAGCTCATCATGTTTACGTTTAAAATATTCAACACTTTTATCTTTCAAATTTGAATGATTAGTCTCCAGATGTCTTCGCAATTTTGCTGGATATAAGCTGCTATTGTTCACCACTTTTTCACATTCGACGCACAACCCATTTGGTTCTTTTTCATTTCCAGTCCAAGTAAATCCAAAGTTTAAGTAAGAGTCGTCATACTTCCGCTTCTTACGAATACTTTCGAAGAAATTTGTTTATCAACGCCATGTACTCCAGCTATAGTTTTATGTGGTACAGAAGTGGGAATTCCGGATGTTGAAGGCAGAGAAATGGGTTGGTTTGTCGAACAACTTTCGTTTCCCGTCACTGCAGTATTTCTTATTTTTACTTCTTCAGTTTTGAACCAAGTATCCATTATTCCTTTTGCAGGAGCAAAAATTACTACAAAATAATAAAATAAAACAAAAGAATTAATTTCAAATTGATATTACATTAACAACGTTTTTTGTTGTTAAAAACGTTGTTAAAATTTATCAGCTAAATCTAGTGAAAACGGACGATTTTGACAACTATATTATTTTGCATCTACTCAAATATACATACCTTTTAGTTGAGAATGATGTATTTATTCACTGCAAAAGTCCGACACTTTCTAACGGTAAGTAAGAATGTTTAAGAAAGTGCAGAATGAGGGGACTGGCCGATACGAAAAGCAACGCAAAACAAAGAAAGGACGAAAAGCAAAATACACGTGTATCAAGAAACATCAGCAATCGACAAAGAAGCCCTAGTGGGGTGTTGCCAGTGCACGTTAATATACTTCCGGTAGCGCCGTAGCGCAACCACGGGGAACGGGGAAGGTTCAGAAAGACACTGTGATAACTCAACTCAAACAACTTGATTTTCAATCGAATCGTCCATAATTTTGTAAACGGACAAATTATCCCGGCTGAAAACTTTGAGCAGCAAGAGGAGAATATATTACTAACTTTACTAGTAATTGGAAGAAAGAGAGGGAATTAGTATCTCTACAGCACAGTATAGATATTTTAAAATGTGCATGCAATTTATGAATTTCAGTTTTAAAAAAAAAATTAAATTTATTTATCGAAATTTTTGAACAACAAAATATTTAATAAAAGTGTTATAAAACCTTCTACCATACCAAAAATCTAAAATTTTATTAAAAAAGTCGCGGAACCCCTAAAAACGTTTAGCGGAACCCAGTTTGAATATCACTGCTCTAACCCATCCCTTCTCGAACGAATTTTCGAATCTCGCGTCCGTTTTCTGGGTAGACAAGGGTATAGTTTTGAGCGACGTCGAATATTGAAAAATTTGATGAGGGCAGCACATGATTTACCTTATATAATGCAATTTACTACTTTTATTGTTAAAAAAATGTTATTCTTATAGTAGATACTTATATTCTTTCCAAGATATTGACTTTTCGTCAATGAGTCATCATTTTCATTGATTTAAGGTCATTTTTATCCATTTGGCGAGTTTTTCGTCAATTTAGCAACATTTAAAAAAGTCGTCAAGTTGGCAACATTCCACCAAATTCGTCCCCAAAATCCCGCCAAGCGTTATGGACGGTAAAATAAGTTATTCTTACAGCAGATAAATGACTATTGGCGTACAAATACAAAAGTATTATCCAAAGTGTCTTTATTCATGAATGGAACGAACTAGATGCACGAGAATGATGTCACCAAATTTATCACATGGTATTACATATGAAAAGTGAACATGCTTCTCAATAGGAAATACTTTTTTTTATTTTATATGATTTTTTCATAATTTTTTGAAAAATAAACAATATCTCAAGAACGGTTCGTGTTAACGTTCTAAAATTTATGTCAATCGTTTTCTAATGAAAATATACATAAGAAATGTCTATTTGCGTAACTTTATTAGAAGTTTTGATTTTTTGACGATTTTTTCAAAATTTCACTCGAAAATTTAGGGAGGGGGGTTCTGAACATTCGATTGCTTATAAAACAATAGGCTTCCAGTGTTTACGGATTGTAATTTTTGTACCGAATTTCGTTCAAATCGGTCCATTCGTTTGTCAGTTATCGTCACCACAGACTCACTGACACACACACAGACATCACTTTTAAAATGTTCGATTCGTGATCAGGGATGCTTGAAACGTGCTCTCCCGTCGAATACTCGAATTCGAATTTTCGACCCTTTTATAATACTTTCCTTTGTACATTATTGTATATAAGGAAAGTAATAATGGCTTTCCATGTGAAATCTTCCTGCCATAACCAGTGGGATATCCCGGTCCTCTGCAAATGTAAATATCATAGCTAATTTCATTCAGTTACCATCTTGCGCACACATTTTTATAACCTTTGTAATATATTGGAATCGGATTCCTTCACACCCAATTGCCTTTTAACGCGCGTCACAATTTTTATTTTATAGGCATATCGAAATTTTATTCGATACATAATATTTCATGCGTGCATATTTTCATGAAAAGGGCCCTTTAGAAGCTTTTACAGTACGCTGAAATCAGTTTATATAAATCCCCAAAGTTGAATGGATTGCCCGTTGTTGCATTTGCAAAATATCAATACAAGTAAAATGCCATATGTAACGTTTTATACTGAAAAGATCGGAGATAAAATTTGTAAAGGGAAATAAAAAAAGGTGTATCAAAAAGAAAATGGAATTCGATTTCAGATTCGACAGTAACATGTAGGCTGAAAATATTTTGAAGTCCATTGATTTAACCAGAATTACATTTTAGAATCAATTGATTGTTATGAGATAGCGAAATAAAACCTTTAGTCTTTTGCGTACTTCTCGCGTGTGATCTTTTCATTCAATGCGTAGTCTGGTGATCTGTCTCAAATGGGAAATGGAACAGTATAGAATAATAAATATTTTTCTAATATTGCAAGTATTTGGGAACTTCAATCGGGTGTCACTTCACGGTATTGATTATAAACGGTAGTTTTCAAACCTAATATAACTGCAATAAATATTGACGCTGAAGAAATGCTTAAATTCAGTATTGATTTCAGATTGAGATGAGCGACATTTTCCCGATTGCTCCTAATTAAGGCACTTTTAGTCAAAGTTAGAGGCTTCCAGAGAACAGAGGTATCTAGAAGCAAAAACTCAACAAAGTAGAAATATACATAAAAATATGTGACAGATGTGCAGGTTGGGGATTCTATTCAAAACCTTCCATTAAGGAATCTAGCAGCAGAAACTTAACCAAACTCAGTCGGGATAGTTTTCAAAATATGCTACAGATGTGCAGATTGAGGAATCTATTAAAAGTCGTCCATTAAGGAATCTATCAGCAGAAACTCAATCATACCGCAGTCCCACTCGATAACCTGACGCGCTTGCTTTAAGGGTGAGCGTCAGTAAATCTTCTGCCCTATCCGCGCTTTGTTAACTTTCGCGGCACACATTTTTCGCCGAAATTCTGCTCAAACAGTTGCGAAATGTTTTCTGAAAGATAAAATGCAATGCTTAGAGTATATTAAAACTAAATTTAATACTAAATAAAATATAGGATATACTTTTTATTTTAATCCAAAATATTTTTGGTGCTGCCATCTGTTATCGTAATTTAATTCATTCCGACGCTTTTTATTTTTTTAATGCCATTTTTAAATGTCTATCTCTTCTAATACGCTATTAAATACAACAACAGATCATATATAATAATACCACAATCACTGAAAGGTAATTTCTTATTCAATAAATTTGATAAGGGGATCTGAATGTACATCACTGAGGACTGCAGTTTTGTCTTCAAGTTCCTTTGTCTTCAAGTCCAAGTTCAATTGCGTTTCCGTGATTGTGGCATTATTATATATGATCTGTTATATTTAATAGCGTATTAGAAGGAATAGACATTTAAAAATGTTCATTAAAAAATAAAAATAGTCGGTATGAATTAAATTACGACAACAGATGGCAGCACCAAAAATATTTTGAATTAAAATAAAAAATATATTCTATGTTTTATTGGGTATTAAATTTAGTTTTAATATAATCTAAGCATTGCATTTTATCTATCAGAAAACATTTCGCAATTGCTTGAGCAGAATTTCGGCGGAAAATGTGTGCCGCGAAAATTAACAAAGCGCGGATGGGGCAGAAGATTTACTGGCGCTCACCCTTAAACGTGACGCGCTTGCTAAAGCGTAAATAACAATATATAACAAATATCATAACAAATAACGTTGCGAGTGGAGCTGTGACCATACTCAGCAGGAATATTTTTCAAAATATGCGGCAGATGTGCACGCTGAGTATAATTAAAGCATTGTTATTCAAAGCCTTCTTAGACGCATCTAGCAGTAGAAACTCAACCAAATTCAATAGTAATAGTCTTTCGAATATACAACAGATATCCAGGTTGAGCATAATTAAAGCATTGTTATTTAAAACCTTCCGTAAAGACATCGGGCAGAAAAACCTCAACCAAACTCAATAAGAATATTTTTCAAAATACGCAAGATCGCGTAAAATATTAGTTAAACAAATAAATGAACAATTACCTTAAATGAGAAATATGAATATAAAAACAAAGAAAAAGTTCTCCGAAATGTGCATTTCAGTTTGCGCAGAATATTTCTCTATTCAATTCTCTCCTGTCTTCTCCGAAATTCTACATTAGAGTTCTCCAAAGAGTCTTCTTCTGCTTTTAATGCTAAAAGTTCTAGATAAAGCCTTCTTCATCCTTTAGTGCATTATTCTGTTTAGTGCTTTTCCGTTCTTTAGTGGAAACAATTCTTAATTGTTTAGAAAATTTTTCTATAAAGTTCTTTTCAATATTTTGTATTTTTTCCATAAAATCCTATCCTTTATTTTAAGAATTTTCATGGATCTTTCATACCTGCATTACAAGATTATTAAAAAACAAGAAAGATCAATCATGCATAAAGCATTGATTATGAAACACTTTCCAACTGAAATGCAATTTTATTTAAACCTCTATAAAATGCGATACATTCAGCGGTGATATTTTTAAAATTATCACAATACTACAATAATTTATTATATTTGAAAACTTCATCAAAAACAAATGAACTTTATTCAAATAACGTCATCGAAATATAAATCGCCTGGCTCTCTATATAAAATCAGTAAATGTTTCATTCATTAACTTTTTCCCATTCCTTACATTCAGCGGTGATATTTTTAAAATTATCACAATACTACAATAGTTTATTTTACTTAAAGAAGTAAAACCATGGAGGTAAAATTACTTTCTAACTCCATGCTTAAAACTTATGTTATAAACAATAATATGGATTCGTCTCCTTCTTTATGTAAAATCAATTACTGTTTCATTCATATCAGCTATATTGCAGACTCTAGAGCTAAATAATTTTACGTTAAAAAAATTCAGCAATTCTTATACAACTCATCTTACAACTTGATGCATTTACATTCTCCACATACGTGAAAGTTAGACTTCGTTGTAGAAATGATCAAAGTTTGATGACATATTCTGATTGCGTTGTTTCAGAATATAGATGCACAGAAATTAAGTAAAAATAAAGTGGTTTTAGGACGGATACAACACTAAATATAAATTAAAAAGAACTTTAGAAATCACGATAAGATGGATGACATGTTTTATTTTGAAGTGGGTCACGTGATCTCTTCATATGATATGAGTATAATCATTATTTTAAATTTTATTTAAAAAACTACAGAATATATTTTGCTGTTTTTTTTTTTGCTTTTTTAATATTTTTTATGGGATAATTTGAATATTTCTCAAAACTTTTAAAGCAATTTGTGAATTTTAAATTCGTTTAAAAAATGTTTGAAAAATTAGGTCCCATAGGGTTCTATGTATTTCATTTTCTTAATCCGGGTTCAATCCAAAACTATGATATTATTAATGTGATATTATTCATTTATATTCCCATATATCCACAGACCGTCTGAACAACATACTGAAATTTCATTTTGATAAAGTCATTTTTATGGCAATTATCGTGCGAACGGACAGACAGACAAACAGAATGAACAGAGTCATAAACAATTTTCAACTATGTTGTAAAGCGTTAATAAAACTCAATAAAGTTCAATAATTTTATTTTCTGTTTTAATATGAAAATTAAATGTAATATGTTTTATACAAATATAATATTATACAAATAAATGCTAATGCAATATGTATATCAATACAGTAAATATCGAAATTAGAACAACCTTTTCAAAATAATTCAAAAAAATTAAAATGCCAAAATTAAAACCACTCTATTTCAAAAAATAAGAATCCTCTGCACAATCAAATTATATCCGTCAAGGACTTGAAAGTTTATATATTTCTTGCTCGCTATTTATAGTGTAAGGGATGATCAGGCAGAAGAATTTTAATAAATAATAAATTCTAGCATAATTAACAAAGATTTATTAAATACGTCGCATAGTAATAAATCAAAAGATATTGTAACATCGAGTGCGGGCATTAAGCGTCGTACATCATGTGACTCACTGAATGCTGCTTACGCAAGGTTACAAAAATAACATGAATATGAAAGAAAATAGTTCCCCGTTGACGCTTATAATAGTATATAACTCTTTTAGATTTTCAAATATGAGCATTATAAACTTTAAAAATAGAAGGCCAACTTATTTTTTCGACTTCCAAGATTATTACTCAAAAACTATAAAAGTTTTGTAATAATAAATTATTAATACAAAAACTGAATTTCTTCTAAACATTTTTGTCGCTTACTACTTATATCTATTCTTTTTTATGGTTTAAAAATATTTCGAGTAAGCAAAATAAATAAAATACTCGCTCGAAATATAAAAAGAATTGTTCAAAATTTTAAAATATTGAAATTATTTTTATATATTTATATATGGCTGTCTGTTACCGACAAAACAAGAATAAAGTGTTTTTAATAAACTAATATGAAAACACGTCAACGAATTAATACTTTAAAATTAAAGACAACCAAAAAATAGGCTTAAAAGTATTTTATTAAAATCTCCTTTTCACGACGTACTAAAATCACACAGCCATAGCGTTTTCGGGCACTATTATATATTTCCTCAGTAGCGAAGTCAAAATAAGTGGCTAACATGTGCTTAAGTATAGGCCATAACCGCCAGACAAAATTTACATATTAATAAATTTACATTTTTACATTTTTAAATACGATGCATCTAAAATATAATTTAATTATAAAATACAAATTACAATAAGTGTTTACTAATATAGATTAATAACAAATACAAATTACAATTACAATTACAATACAATTACAATTAACAAATACACAATGCAAATTACAATTTATTGTAATTTGTATTTTATAATTAAGTTATATTTTAAATGCCTCGTATTTAAAAATGTAAAAACGTAAATTGGTTAATATGTAAATTTTGTTTGGCGGTTATGGCCCATATTTAAGCACATGTTTGCCACTTATTTTCACTTCGGCCGTGTGATTTTAGTACTTCGTACAAAGGAGATTTTAGTAAAAGAATTCTATTTTTTGGTTGTCTTTAATTTAAAAGTATAAATTGTTTGTTATCTATTAAGTTGGACCCAAAGATATGCGTGCCCAAAATGTTTACATTTTTTGTAAAACTCTGCTTTCAAACAGATAACCTCGACCACAGACGCTCCTCACCTAAAAAAATTCAAGCAAAATTTGAGTTAAAATGACCACCATAAGCCCAAAAGAGGTTTAGCTAATACTTTCAAAATATTTGCATTCAGCCTAACGTAAAAGAAGCCAAATTTGTCAACAGAAGCCGCATCTGACAACCCTGAATGAAACGCACCAGAAAGCAATATACCAATATCAAAGGTATTGGGAATTTGTATCATTCCGGGTATCATAATATTGATCATAAACGGTTCAGTTTTCAAACTAAATACCATCAATAAAAATTTACGATAAAGAAACCTTAAACCCGATATCGATTTTAGATTGAGAGCATGCAGGATGTCAGGTTTATACTGCACTTAACCAAAATAGGATACAAATGACATGTTGAGACTTGCTGGTATTTTTTCTCAGCCTGATATTCTTTAATTTTGTTTAAAATATATTTTCAATGTAGGACTTCCTCGGATTTTTTATACAGGGCTTTTTAGTTGACCTCGCTTGTTTTGCTTCGGCAATTGGTTTTAAACAAATACTTCTATTCATCAGTACTTCTATCCAACTGTACTCTATTTCCTCTCCGCGTTTCTAAATTTTTCTTCTTTTTCTTTTCAAATTTTACTCTTATCTCTAAATTCATTTTTTGCTTTTTACTTTCCCTGCAATACATGGTAATGTATAGGGAAATTATTGGAATCATGTCGAAGATTGCAACTCGAGTTTTCGACGGATCTACACGTTTCGAGACCTCTAGAATACGAAAAAACTATTTTTAGCCTGACGTCTGCGTGTGTGTGACGTCTGTGTGTCTGTCTGTGTGTCTGTGCAATGTATGTATCCAATCTAACTCAAAAACTAATGGACCGAATTTCATAAAATTTGGTAGGTAAGTCACTTGGATGTGACCCTGGTGCTGATTACTTTTTGGTACGATTCATAAAAGCAGAACACGCCTTTTTTTGCGAAATTTCAAATTCAAAAATTTCATTTATCCGCTCTAACTAAAATACTAATTGATCAAATTTCACAAAATTTGGTAGATAAGTTACTTGTTGGATACTCTGATGCTGAATAGAATTTGATACGATTCGGAAAAGAAAAACCCGCCTTTTTTTTACGAAATGTCCCGCAAAAATCACCAAAATCTAAAAAAAAGACTAAGTAGTGTATGCTTAAATGTATCAATTAAATTCTTGTTTTATACGCTATTTTTGCAGATAAAATAATATAACACACTCTATTATACTTTAGGACTAACCGTTCTCAAGATATTTGAGATTTCTTGCTTTTTTGTTACGCCGATTTCGGAAAAATGTGCAATTACCAAATAAAAACAAAAATTGAATTAAAAATGCATATTTAGTGTTATTTGGTTCAATTAAACTCAATCTAATGAATTATTAAAGAAATAAAGGAAATATGAATTTGAGTCTGCAGGGAAAGTCATGTGCTGCACACATCAGATTTTTTTTGTTATTTTTCTATTTAATTTAAAAATTTTAAATATTTCCACGTTCTTGATTCGCATTAACTTTTTTTCCCATTTTTGCAAAAAAGAAGTACAAGTACCTGTCAAGTTTATAAACTGTTAAACTGTCTGTTTGAACCTAATATATTTCTTCAGTTGTGACCTCTTTTAGACCTTAACGCTGGTATGGTGGGATTGGTGGACTCTGGATTACTGGTGGACCCTGTGTTAGAGGTTTCCTTTACAGGCCGTGCATATTGCCACTCGGAATCTTTTTAGTGAGTCGCACTGTCTGGGATTTTCATTCAACAGTATTCGAATCTGGCAACACCTGATAATGATACGAAACTTGAGAGTGCGCATGCGCATGACTTTAGAAGAAACTGACCATTGAATGTTGTTAGCATTGGAATTCGACGTGGAATGTACTAGTAATTGATGCAGTTTTCAAAGAGTGAGTCGTATGTTTTTTGTATAACTTATTCGTATTTATTCGACTAAAAGGGATCTTCGTCCCGGCGAATTCAGAAGGAAGTGTCTCTTTTATCAAAATAGGTAATGTTGAACTTTTAAAGTACTATAATCGCATTTTTTCATACGACAGGAATCAAAGTAACACATTTAATAAGTAACACATTTAATCAAAGTAACATATTTAATCAAAGTAACACATTTAATCAAAATGACACATTTAATAAGTAACACATTTAATCAAAATAACACATTTAATCAAAGTAACATATTTAATAAGTAACACATTTAATCAAAGTAACACATTTAATAAGTGTAATACAATATTTCCACATTTAATCAGAGTAACACATTTAATAATTGTAACACAATAATTCCACATTTAATCAAAGTAACACATTTAATAATTGTAACACAATTAATCAAAATAACATTTTTAATCATTAGAACGCATTTCCATAGATTTGAGTTTTATTATTGTATGTATCATGGAGGTGAGGTGAATGGAAACTCTCTAACTCAATGGGATGTAATTTGTTTCACCACCTTCTTCTAGAGACTGTGTAAAAAAATGATATGAAACAATTTAGCATTATTTAATTGCTATAAACTTCCAAACTGGAAGTACATATGTGTAAAACTAATTGCCGGAGCAAGAAGAGCGAGATCAACTATGCTGAAATACGTAAAGTGACCGTATATAATAAAGTGGTAAATATATATAAAAGTGCTACTAGCCAAGAATTTAAATGGATGGGACGACGAATTGGGCAATAAAGCGAGATAGAAAAATGTTAATTAAAAAGTTGCAGAGCTAATTAACTGTGTCCAATTAATATTTATTGACATCTGGAACGTATATAGCGTGTATATATATGTATGGAAGTCAGCTAATACTTATCGTACTTCATCGGTTGTTAGATGTTGTTACACCGCGAAACCCACTTTTGCTTCTCAAAGTCCACGATAATATTCTTTATCAAATTCAAATATGTATCGTCGCAGACGGAGGTCATTTTTAACAGACTCCTATATTCCTTTGCATGTAAATGTTGTTTGTTGTATCATTTCTGAATAGGACAGAAAATCACCTATAAATTTATTGTGCTAAATATATAACTTCTGTAGCAGTTTAAGGGGAAAAGTTTCGTTTTCAATTAATATCTTGACAATCCCTGATCTTAGAAACTCAAAACTTGGACTAAATTTAAGGGGGGGGGGCTATTTCAAGGTTACCCACAAAATTTCACTAAATTCGGTTCAGCCGTTCTCTTGTGATAATGAGACAAACTAAAGTTTTGTTTTTCACTAATATCTCGACAACCACTGGCTGTAGAAACTGAAAACATGGACTAAATTTTAAGTGGGACTATTTTAAGGTTGCCCACAAAATTTCATCAAATTTGGTTCAGCCGTTCTCCCGTGATGACAGGACAAACAGACAGATAGATTTTCAATTTTATTTATATAGATATATCATACCTGTATGGTCATGCACACAGACTTTCCCTCAGTAACGTTAGCATTGAGCTCCGGAATGAAGATGAATAAATTAGTCGAAAATTTGAATTAGTGTTTTTGATCCAGTCACAATATTTTCCAGTTACCATTATTCAGTGTATACAGAGAAAGTAACAGACAACAGAGTCTTTAAATTTCGACTTAAAGGTCGTACTTCTAACATACTATACAATAAATGTTTTCCAGCTTAAGAAAAAAAAAATAAAACTTCTTCTTTCTCTTGTATTAAAGAAAAAAATGCATTTAACTGACTGTTCTTTGTCTATAATAATAAAGGAAGGTGTCTGTTTATCAACTTTTTGTTCACGTAGCGAAAAATCTAAACTGCCCACGCACACGATATTTAGTATATTGTGATGCTTCAGTTTAGGATCAGAGCAGCTTTGGAACGAATTTTCTAAAATTTGAATTAGTTTTTCAGTTATTAACTTTTGGAGCGATTTTCACACAAATCGGTTCCTTAGCGATTGAAAATATCATCACAGAATTTCAATCTTTCTTTCAAACGAATATTAAATGTAATCCATCGGATAATTTCTTTATATTTAGAAGAAGAAAAAAAGAAAATTCATTGAAATATGCAACGTTTATAATATTTCATATGTATATTATAACATTCGAAAATTTAAAAGTCGCACAATACCAATTTTTGGCATAAGTAATGTGTAATATCTTTGTATTCCAATAAAAATAAATTATTCGGCGGTGGTACGAGTGGTTTTGAGTGATTAACAACTTATAAAGTGAAACTCTTTCAAAATATTAACCTTTTACTTACGGAGGGGACAGCGGCAATCCCTAACGAAGAATCTCTCAAAATAACATGTATTTGACATACCCTATTCCAAATAGTTCGATCTCCCTTTGCAGGCATTGGCGTCCTAGGACGACAATGCCTGCAAAGGGGGATTAAACTGTTTGGGATAGTCTGTCCCACACATAAGCAAAAGGTTAAAATATCAGAATTATAAGCACTATATTTCAAAAACTCAAAATGCAATTATATATCCTTGTAGATGTTTTAAAAGACCATAAATTACTTGCTTAATGTTTATAATTAGCATTTCTAGTTTTCGGGATATAGATATTACGAGCATTAAAACAGAAAATTTCAGTCTTAATTTTTAAAGACGATTGCTCAAAGGCTTTAAAAGCTTTGTAAAATCAAACTTTTGATCTAAAAACTGGATTTCCTATTGAACATTTTTTTCACTCATTGATTATATCTACCCATTATAGTTTAGATTTGAAAATATTTTGAATGAAAGTAAGCAAAGTGAAATAAAAACTCGTTTGATCATAATCTTATTTTTGTAGTACCATATATAGCACCCTATTTCCGACAAAATAAGTGTAAATTGTTTATATTTGTTCCTATTTAGTTCGGAGATATAAAAATCCGAAATGTTTAAATGTTTTCAACGCTAAGATTTCAGTAGGATGTACTAAACCATATACTTTATTAGCGTCAAAAAATAAATGAATAAATAAATAAAGACAAAAATACATGGATACAATTAACAACAAAATTATAAGATAGTGTGAACCTTAAAAATGGAAAATATTTCAAGCTGGAAAATTGAATTACCGGGGAAAGAGGACATCTTCAAACACATTTATTGCCACCCACTAAGCGTGCGCATTCCATTTGAAATTTAATACGGTAGACCCCAACTTTTACTTTCATTAAAATTCAAATAGTCACTGAATCTTCGATCCCTGGAGTGAACTGTCAATATCTTCGCACAAGTTGATAAGTTGATGAGAAAAATCCGGCCCTAAACTTTCCTCTTTGTTACAAACTTTAACTTCTCGGAGCATGTTATGCATGCTTGAAGGGTGTAGATGATGTCAAAGACGAAAGGTTGCTATGGGATACCAAACGATTTGCCGTTAACTCGAAATTGCTGAACTGAACTATGCGGTGGTTAATGCAGGATGGTTCAACATAGTTGACCTGGCTTTTTGGGTTTCAACAATTTGTTTTGGACTCATACTCCCAATTCGAAAGTTTGTTAAAATTAAATGCGAAATTCTTTTACATATTTTTTTCCCCCTGTGGGTGGTATTTTCATCAAAATACGGGGTGGGTCTAAATTTTTATAAGGTCTCGAGTAAAAAATACAGTTTTATTTTAAAATGTTGCTTCTGATAGTGATAATAGTAGTAGTATAGTCAACACAGGCAACTTATTATTTGAATACTTCTGCTTACCTTAGATTACTGGTGAAAAAGGAGGGTAGGACAGATGAAGAAATCAAAATAAGAGTTGCAAAGGCTCAAGATTGTTTTAAAAAGGTAAAGATATAGAGAGTTACTAATCTTTATCTGAAAACCAAAATCACCCTTTTTGATTCCTTAGTGAAGAGAATTTTATTGTATGGAGCCGAAACATGGAAATTAACAAAGGACTAATGCAACAAGTTGAATGTCTGACAGATTAAATGTCCGAGGAAAATTTTGTAAGTAACTTGGCCTTATGTTATCACTAATACCGAACTTTACAAGAGTATTGGGTAAAAAGCAATCGAAATAAAAAATTGAAGATGGAGATGGACTGGGCATGTCTTAAGAATGTCGCTGCATAACATCCCTGCTGTGGCACTTATTTGGACACCCGAAGGAAAAAGATCTCGAGGACAGATTAAATGTCCGAGGAAAATTTTGTAAGTAACTTGGCCTTATGTTATCACTAATACCGAACTCTACAAGAGTATTGGATAAAAAGCAATCGAAATAAAAAATTGAAGATGGAGATGGACTGGGCATGTCTTAAGAATGTCGCTGCATAACATCCCTGCTGTGGCACTTATTTGGACACCCGAAGGAAAAAGATCTCGAGGACAGATTAAATGTCCGAGGAAAATTTTGTAAGTAACTTGGCCTTATGTTATCACTAATACCGAACTCTACAAGAGTATTGGATAAAAAGCAATCGAAATAAAAAATTGAAGATGGAGATGGACTGGGCATGTCTTAAGAATGTCGCTGCATAACATCCCTGCTGTGGCACTTATTTGGACACCCGAAGGAAAAAGATCTCGAGGACAGATTAAATGTCCGAGGAAAATTTTGTAAGTAACTTGGCCTTATGTTATCACTAATACCGAACTCTACAAGAGTATTGGATAAAAAGCAATCGAAATAAAAAATTGAAGATGGAGATGGACTGGGCATGTCTTAAGAATGTCGCTGCATAACATCCCTGCTGTGGCACTTATTTGGACACCCGAAGGAAAAAGATCTCGAGGACAGATTAAATGTCCGAGGAAAATTTTGTAAGTAACTTGGCCTTATGTTATCACTAATACCGAACTCTACAAGAGTATTGGATAAAAAGCAATCGAAATAAAAAATTGAAGATGGAGATGGACTGGGCATGTCTTAAGAATGTCGCTGCATAACATCCCTGCTGTGGCACTTATTTGGACACCCGAAGGAAAAAGATCTCGAGGACAGATTAAATGTCCGAGGAAAATTTTGTAAGTAACTTGGCCTTATGTTATCACTAATACCGAACTTTACAAGAGTATTGGGTAAAAAGCAATCGAAATAAAAAATTGAAGATGGAGATGGACTGGGCATGTCTTAAGAATGTCGCTGCATAACATCCCTGCTGTGGCACTTATTTGGACACCCGAAGGAAAAAGATCTCGAGGACAGATTAAATGTCCGAGGAAAATTTTGTAAGTAACTTGGCCTTATGTTATCACTAATACCGAACTTTACAAGAGTATTGGGTAAAAAGCAATCGAAATAAAAAATTGAAGATGGAGATGGACTGGGCATGTCTTAAGAATGTCGCTGCATAACATCCCTGCTGTGGCACTTATTTGGACACCCGAAGGAAAAAGATCTCGAGGACAGATTAAATGTCCGAGGAAAATTTTGTAAGTAACTTGGCCTTATGTTATCACTAATACCGAACTCTACAAGAGTATTGGATAAAAAGCAATCGAAATAAAAAAAAACTGAAGATGGAGATGGACTGGACATGTCTTAAGAATGTCGCTGCATAACATCCCTGCTGTGGCACTTACTTGGGCGCCCGAAGGAAAAAGACCTCGAGGTCGACCCAAGCTAACTAGTAGGAGACTAATGAAACAAAAAAGAAATCAGGTAGGATAGGCGAGATGGTCAGAAGCAAGGACATGATCGACCAGGTTATCGACTCAAGCCTTATGTGCCAATAGGCAGAATAAGTGATGGTGGTGATGATGATAAACACTTCTGCTTCTGTTTGACGATCTGTTATCAACATAATTTCTATATTAGAATTTTTTTTAAAGAACAACTTAAAAAAGAAAGCTGATAAAAAGGTATACATTTTCTTTTACTTTAATTGCGGCACCAATATGCTACAAAAATATATCGAACGCGAATGCATGAAAAAGCTGAATGTAGACACATTCCAAATATTTAGATATCTTTATTAAGCAGGGGACCAATGAAATAATGCAATATTTTGCAACTATATATCTGCCTGTATTAAAGATCTACGATTTTTCTTTGAAAGTTTTTACTCCATTAAATCATTTATATCCTTCCGCCGTCGAAACATAAATCGCTGGATGCATTCTTACACACTATTTATCACAGGCACATCCGGGCATCATTTATTATGTACATATCCTACCATCGTTTAGTATGTTTACGGAAATATGCAACAATCACGGCCTAAGCTCATCCATTTTACTCGCCGAGGATGGAATGAGCGATGATTTTCTGAAGGAAATTCGTCAAAGCCCGAGTTTCATATTCAAATGCTGGATTCAATCATCTCTTCATGAACGAAGATGATGAATAGCTTTTTGAAACGTCGTTGTTCATTGTGTTTTATAAAAGTTTCTGGTCAATTGTATAGTTAGACAAAGGAACGACAAGTAGAGCCTGATTGGCGTATTAAAATCGAAAGAAGTTCATAAAAATTCTTTGTATGCCATCAAGGACAGATTTTCATTTTCAGGGGCATTAAGTGGATTTCTTGTTGGGGGACTCCTATGGCGTCTTCATATTTTCTGTCCTCGCGATATACAGGGTTCTCAGAAAAGTTCTTAAGCATACCAATACATTTGTAAGGAAAAGTCCATGAGTGTACACGTAACGAGGATTGCACTCGGACGACCCGAATTCGATTCCCGGCTCTGGCCAAACTGCCCCGTGTTTACGCGGAGTATGGGGACGTTAAATATGTGGGTCCATAAGTCCTTTCGAGAGGTTTATAGTAGAAGAAGAAAGGTACGGTCCCTGTAAATGCCCCCTACTGGATTCCAGTCAAAATTGGGTGGCACATTCCAGCCGTCCAAACAGGTACCTTACACTTTCAGGTAGGTTGGACGGTCTGGGTCGAAGAAGTGGAGTGTGCCCGTTAGATCCATGGATAGTAAAGTAACCATGTGAGATTAAATAAAATTTATTGCAATTCCCATAGCTGAGAATTTAAAAAGTTAGAATAACAAACTCGGTAACAAAGGGAGATAGACGAGAAAAGTCAATAGAGCAGCGGCCCCCAAACTTTTCAATGAGCGGGTCGCATTAAAGTTTTCAAACATATAATGGGCCAAAACAATTTCTAAAAAGTAATGCTAGAAATTGCTTGTAAAGTTAAAATGCAAATAATAACAAATTGAACAATAAAATACATATGAATTTCTGGATTAAAAAAACAATGTGATAAGATATAAATTACTTTCGAACAACACTAATGGAAAGCATGTATAATTACTGTTCCTTTGTTGGCACATTTAGCCAAGTCTCCACATTTGTGATCTCAATAATATAAACACCCTGATTTATCTGTCTGTTTATCTATCTACCTCCGGGTAACGCTGCTACGAAATGTTGCCAAAAGTATTTCAATCATGGATAAACATTTTGACTTAGATACTAACCCAGAGCATCAGCATTCTCATACCCCTCCATGTGAACCCTAAATAATTTTTTCAATCACCCATTGACTTTCCACGTTCACTGCTGCTCGAATTCAGTGTTCATATTAAAAACCGAAGCGTTCTTCTTAGCTAATTAAATTTTTCCTTGAACGCGTTTCGTTTTTTTTTTTTTTTTTTTGAGTGGTGTCAACAGATTTAAATTTGTATTTAAAAATTGAAAACACAGAAAAAAAAAAAAAGCTTTTGATCTTCAAAACAAATGCTAATTCACAAACGTATTGGCCAATGGAAAATGAAAAGGATAGAAAAGAAAAGAAACGTCGGTTAAACAGAGAAAGAGTGAGAAGATGGCGAGCACGTCACTGTCAAGAAACCATGGAAAAAATTCGAAATGAACGGCCAAAGTATATAGGCGGCAAATTGAGCAGGAAACTGGACAGCAATCTCAAATCCATCGCCAAATTGATAAAAATGACACTAAATGGGAGGTCATGATTTGCAAATTTTGAATTCCATTGTATAAAGGGGCATACCTTATAGTCATTAAAATAATTTGCGACTATTCATCGGCAAGTGCAGATCTATACACTGATTTTTATTTCTTAATTTTTTAAATAAAATTCTCATAAATGTGACGTACAAAAACCCGAAACCAAAACTTCTTATGCAAAAATTTCAGTTTGTATAAATTAATAAAATAGTATGGGTACACGTCAATTAATTAAATTTTAAAGTCACAGATAATCAAAAAATAAGTTTAAAAGTCCTTTAATAAAATTTCCTTTCTTCGACTTACAAAATTGCCCTTCCTCAGTGGCGCTTCGCCACTGACGAAGGGTATAGTGATGCGCAAAAGAACTTTGACCGTGTAATTTTGTAAGTCGAGGAAAGGAGATTTTATTAAAGGACTTTTAAACATATTACTTTCCTTATATACATAATGTATAAGGAAAGTATTGTGACGGGGTCGAAAATTCGAATTCGAGTTTTCGACGGGAGAGCACGTTTCAAGCAACCCTGATCACGAATAAAACATTTTTGAAGTGATGTCTGTGTGTGAAAGTATGTGTGTGTGTGTGTGTCAATGAGTCTGTGGAGACGATAACTGACGAACGAATGGACCGATTCAAACCAAATTTGGGACAAAAATCACAATCCGTAAACACTGGAAGCTTATTGTTTTTATACGCAATCGAATGTTCAGAACCCCCCTAAATTTTCGAATGAAATTTTGAAAAAATCGTCAAAAAATCAAAACCACTAATAAAGTTACTCAAATAGACATTTCTTATGTCATTTTTCATTAGAAATCGATTGACATAAATTTTAGAACGCTAACATGAACCGTTTTCGAGATATTGCACATTTTTCAAAATAATTCTCAAAAAGTCATATAAAATAAAAAAAAATATTGCCTATTGAGAAACATATTCACTTTTCATATGTAATACCATGCGATAAATTGGATGACATCATTCTCGTGGATCTAGCTCGTTCCATTCATGAAAAAAGATACTTTGAGTAATACTTTTGTATTTGAACGCCAATAGTCATTTATGTGCTGTAAGAATAACTTATTTCTTAGTGCATAACGCTTGGCGAGATTTTGGCGACGAATTTGGTGGAATGTCGCCAACTTGGCGAGTTCTCGAAATGTTGCCAAATTAACGAAAATCTCGCCGAAGGATAAAAATGACGTTAAATCAATGAAAATGATGACTCATTGTCGAAAATTCAATATCTTGGAAAGAATATTAGTATCTACTACAAGAAAAAGCTATTTATTTTACTGTAAAAGTATTAAATTCATTACATTATATAAGGAAAGTCATGTGCTGCCCACATCAGATTTTTTTTTTGGTTGACTTTGATTTTTAAGTTATATAAATTAGCTTTTAGAGGAAATTTATAAAAATGAGTTATCAATCTGCTCCTACATATTGCAGAGGCCAATGTTTTGACCACTATAAGTGGGGGTGAGCTGGGGAGTAAAGCTGAGAAGGTAAAAATAAATATACTGTAGTTTGTGACCCTGTAATAACACTGTAGTTATTCTGCGTTTAAATTCTCTATAAAAATAGCATATTTCATATGGAAAGGATAAAAAAGCGTAGTACATGTTAATCGGAATGCTTTTAAATTAAGATAAATATTGTATTAATTGCATTTTCATTTTATACCTTAATCATGCCGCAGGTCGTGGTTTGGAGACCGCTGTTGGAGAGCATTGTTTAAATAACAGAAATCGACACCAGGAACGAACAAAACGCGTTTACGGAAAGCAATAAATTCGATTTCTAGATACTTATTCACTCAACAATACTCGAATTACCGAACTCGACTCAACAATACCGAACTATACAAGAACATAGTGTTCCAAATGTGTAAAATATCCTCATTGAAATCTCTTTTAAAAATCAGACAGAGAAAACACCCGTACAGTCATCCCATGACGTTATCATGTCAATGTTCCCATGACGTTAGTCTAGGATTACCATATGCAGAAATTCGAAGAAGGGTTTCCAAATTTGGCGGTTTATTGCCAGTTAGGCGACTTTCTGAAGATTTGAGAAGCACATCGAAATAACGAATATTCTACAAGATATAAGAGATTTCTAGAAGTTTCTATTGAGAGTCTATAAAGGGAATCATCACTCAGTCGAGCTGCATTAAAGTGTGATATTCGTCAATGCTTTGGGAATAGTAGCTGCTGTTTTGTGAAATTAAATGCGTCGATGTATCGAGAATAGTATCAGTTATTTTGTGAAATTGGCAGAGCATTTAAGTGCTGTTTTATTACTTTCCTTATATACATATGTATAAGAAAAGTATCGTCACGGGGTCGAAAATTCGAATTCGAGTTTTCGGCGGGAGAGCACGTTTCAAGCATCCCTGATCACGAATCGAACATTTTTGAAGTGATGTCTGTGTGTGTGTGAAAGTGTGTGTGTGTCAGTGAGTCTGTGGAGACGATATCTCATGAACGAATGGAGCGATTCAAATGAAAGTTGGTACAAAAATCACAATCCGTGAATACTGGAAGCCTATTGTTTTTAAACGCAATCGAATCTTCAGAACCCCCCTAAATTCTCGAGTCAAATTTTGAAAAAATCATCAATAAATCAAAACCTTTAATAAAGTTACGCAAATAGACATATCTTATACAATTTTTCCTTAGAAAACGATTGATATAAGCTTTAGAACGCTAGAATGAACCGGTCTCGAGATATTGCACATTTTTCAAATAAATGTATCAAAAAATCCCATAAATTAAAAAAATATATATTAACTGTTGAGAAACATGTTCACTTTTCATATGTAATATCATGCGATAATTTGGGTGACATTATTCTCGTGGATCTAGCTCATTCCATTCATGAGAAAAGATACTTTGAGTAATACTTTTGTGTCTGAACACCGATAGTCATTTTTCTGCTATTAGAATAACTTATTTCTCCTTCCATAACGCTTGGCGAGGTTTTGGTGACGGATTTGGCGGAATGTCTCCAACTTGGCGACTTTTTAAATGTTGCCAAATTAACCAAAATGTCGTCAAATGGATAAAAATGACGCTAAATCAATGAAAATAACGACTAATTGACGAAAATTTAATACCTTGGAAAGAATATAAGTATCTACTATAAGAATAACCTATTAGTAAATTCATTGCATTATTTAAGGAAAGTCATGTGCTGCCCACATCAGATATTTGTATATTGTTCCTGTTTACGCTGTGCTTTTGAATAAGCGTGTTAGTTATCCAGAAATTTCGACCCATACTTGTATCCTTAGCTCACAAAACGATTCCAGATAACACTTAGCAACAATATGCAAATAATGCCCGTGAAGGAGAACCAACCCGTCCGTGAGATAAAAGGCAGTACGTACAGAATGGCTATGCGAATTAATGCAGTCGTCACTACTCATTGTCTTCGGAGCTGTGAAGTTTGAACGGCATTTATTGTCTTGCACATACCCGTTTTGTATGTTGTTGTTCTGCGCATGCGTATGAAAGAAGTTAGACGTCTGGGGGTAAAGTTTTGTACGATGGACTAAATCATTCTAAAGGATCACAAATGGGGTAAAATTATTTATACGTTATGCAACGAAAGCTATTGTATCAATATGCAGTAAATATCGAATACAATAGTATCGATAAGAAATACCGATGTATCGTTAGGGCCATGTATCGATACGCCCATCACTAGCCATAACTGTCATAGCACCTCAGCAGCAAAGCATGTTCTAAAAGAAAATTACGTTAATGGATAAACGTGTTTCGAAAGTGCTGCCAATTTTTTCTCGTTTTAAGCTATCTTTCATCCTTACCCCTAGCAATTATTCTAATTGAGTTTACTTTTCCCTAAGCTTACCCGTTTTAAGTAAGAGAAAGAAGAAAGGAATCAAAACAATAGGGAGAGGGTAGAAATTTGTCTGATGTATCGTCTTTATTGGGAATTCAAGGTAATTCTTATCCGTTAATATTGATCCATAAAAGTTACAGTTTTGAAAATTGGGAATTGTGTATCAGATATTAAAAAACTACGCTTTTGAGTTTGAGTTTGAATAATGTATGAGTTTGAATAGCGTCTTAGTAAAATATGAGTTTCAGTCCGGGGATGCGAGTTTGAATAGCGTCAAAAGTATATATTATTTTATAAGTATATTATTATAAAAGTATATTAAAAAAAGATCAATGTATGTAGAGAAAATGATTTTTCTTATGGACTATGTATACATGTCTTATTACTTTCCTTATAAACATAATGTATAAGGAAAGTATTGTGACGAGGTCGAAAATTCGAATTGGAGTTTCCGACGGGAAAGCACGTTTCAAGCATCCCAGATCACGAATCGAACATTTTTGAGGTGAGGTTTTTTTGTGTATGTGTGTGTGGGAAAGTGTGTGTGTGTGTGTGTGTGTCAGTGCGTCTGTGGAGACGATATCTCATTAATGAATGGAGCGATTCGAATGAAATTTGGTACAAAAATTGAATACTGGAAACCAATTGCATTAAAACACAATCGAATGTTCAGAACCTCCTTAAATTTTCAAGTGAAATTTCGAAAAAAATCATCAAAAAATCAAAACCTTTAATAAAGTTACATAAACAGACATTTATTATGTAATTTTCCCTTAGAAAACGATTGACATAAACTTTAGAACTCTAGCACGAACCCTTCTTGAGATATTGCACATTTTTCAAATAAATTTATCAAAAAATCCCATAAATTAAAAAAATATTAACTCTTAAAGAAACATGTTCACTTTTCATATGTAATATCATGCGATAAATATGGTGACATCATTCTCGCGGATTTAACTCGTTCCATTCATGAGAAAAGATACTTTGAGTAATACTTTTATATTTGAACGCCAATAGTCATTTATTTATCTGCTGTAAGAATAACTTATTTCTCCATAATGCTTGGCGAGATTTTTGCGACGAATTCAGTGGAATGTCGCGAACTTGGCAACATTTTTAAATGTTGCTAAATTAACGAAAATCTCGCCAAATTGAAAAAAAATGACGCTAAATCAATGAAAATGACGACTAATTGAAGAAAATTCAATATCTTGGAAATAATATAAGTATCTACTATAAGAATAACATTTTTTTATCTGTAAAAGTAGTAAATGCATGCAAGGAAAGTCATGTGCTGCCCACATCAGATTTTTTTTACTGTAAAAGTAGTAATTTTTTTGCATTATATAAGGTAAGTCATGTGTTGCCCACAAAAGATTTTTTTTTTTATTTATATACATTAATTTGAAATTTATCGCAAAGTAACACGTGGATTAGATATAGTATATTAAATTACATAGAATTTGTGATTTTAAACTCTAGAACGGTTTATACTTGTGTAATAAGTATAGTGTTGTATTTTACAATCACAAATTCCATACAAGCATTTAATAAATACTAGCTGAATACCCGTCGAAAATCACCGATGTCACAATTTACAAACTCCAAATAGTATTTCCTAATTCGTTATAAATATTAGCTCATGTAAAAAATTTCATTGCACCGACTTTGGGGAGCGATACTCATTTACACTGTAAGTCTAACATATCGGTATTCTTGCACCCCTGAAATAATAAATATTAGAAAATTGGAGTTTATTTTCTTCTATAACAGCGACGTATCTTTATACCAAATTTCAAGTATATTTCAAAGAAAAGTGCGGTTCAGACAATTTACATTTCGAATGTTTGGTGTAGAGCTGTGACAGTAATCATTTACTTACCTGTTGGAAGTGGCGGTGCGTGCATAGACATTGTGGCACTGCGGGAGCGACAGTGCTCTCTCTTCCTCGCAGCCTCGCGTGCTGCTTCCTATGTGCGCATGTGCACAACAGTCAAACACCACGCTTGTGTGTTCGTGGTGTTTAACTGTTGTGAGCATGCGCAAGAAGGAATCTGCACGCCAGGCTGCGAGGAAGAGAGAGCACTGTCGCTCCCACAGTGCCGCATTGCCTATGCACGCACTGCCACTGCCTGTTGGTCGCTGTAAGGTAATGTATAAGTATAGTAAAATAAAAAAGGCGTGGCGACTTATACACTCATGATCCAATTGTTTTTCTTGGATAAATATAATGTTTATTACATTAGAAGTATCCGTGACTACAGACAGATTTTTACCCAAGTAATTATGCATATCAAAAATTTTTATCCAAATCAATTATGATTATATACGTTCCAAGACGGAAAGATAGGGCACGTACATAAAATTTAACAGGAGATATAAAATTAAGTGACTTACCATGAAATACACTTTGTTGCAAAATAATATATGCCTCCATTAAGAAATTCAGCTACAGTCGCAAAACTCAGCAAGAATATATCATTTGAGGCGATATGAAAATGATTAGAATTTGGGAACAAAATTTTTTTTTATTAAGAACTGGTGGAAACAAGAAAATGACAATGTAGTAAATGGTAAATCTTCCCCTGGCAGCTATACAAACCGATATTTAGTGCGGCATAGAGTTAATTAAGTTGCTTATGTCACTCTGCGGAAGATTCTGCCACAAATATTATAACGGGTCAGCTAATTCAGTAATATTCTGAGAAGGCTTGAATTTCTGTCTCAGTATGTCCCAGACGTGTGCTATTGGTGAATTGTCTGGGGACCTGGATGGCCATGGGAGGGTATTAAATCCTCAAAAACATTGCTGAGAAAGTCGTTCAGTATGTAGTCGAACGTTGTTTTGATGTTAAAGGAAATAGAGCATAGGCAGAAAAATGAGCTGCAGAATATTGTCGACATACAAGCCAGCCGTCACATTGGCTTATAGCACAACTAGAAGAGATCGGCTGTTCCACGAGATAGCTCTCCAGACTATCACACCACGTTTGATGGCCGTGTGCTGCTCGACAACAAATGAGAGATCAGAGTGGTGACAAGTCCTCCTCCACACAAGTATGCGGCTCAGAGAGAGAAGTGAGATTTGTCGCTAAAGACAACATGCCTCCAATCGGACACTTTCCATCTGACCGAGCTCGGCACCAATCCAAATGACTCTGGGGCTCTAGATGGCCCTATATTAAGGGGTTAGTGGTAGGCCAGTTAATGGACGTCGACACCTAATCACACCTTCTGTCAGACGTCTCCGAATAGTATTCCTTGATACAGGATATAATGAGGATGGTAAATACCTTCGCACGGTTGATAGCAACGCCATTGGTGTAAACGTAACTCCTCGCCTGACTGCACGCTCAAGCAGCTGTCTGATTGGGGCATCCTGAGCCTCTGCGACGGTTACATATGCTTTCTGTGATCCACTGTTATCAATACCGAGCAACTACCATATCGCTCCGATCAAGACGGCAAATCATATGCCTGTTTGACCAACCAGCTTTCCTTAGGCCTATGATGCGACCTCTCTTTAAATCTAGCAATTGTTCGTACCGCCGGCGAGTACGTATTAATGGCATCTTTGTACACAACTTGCATTATCAATGAAGAAAATCCAGTTCCAATTACCAATGAGTGACACCAGTCGTTTTAAATGTTGCACGATGCGTCGTTCTCATGCACTTTGTAGGAGCTCCATGCCATCATTGGTGACAGTTGGTTTATTTGCACAATTCTTCAAACGACATTGCATCCCAAGTTTCGCAGCTGTAGCTTAATTTTTTATGGATGCATATATTTTTTTCAGAGTGTATTTCTCTGCTGCACGATGTACATTATGAGACTCAGCTAGTGCTGCGAACTTCACTATTTTAACCAGCACGCATCCAGGCCCTAGAAGCATTTCTTGAATCGCACATCTCCTATAATCGGAGCACTACATCGTATTTTCAAAATCCAGCAAGAAAGTCGTGTATCTCAAAAAGTCCTCTGGCCCTTCTTGGGGGGAGGTTGTAGATTTCACTCTGCGGTCCGTGCCACTGATTAATCAAGTCACTGGATGCCCATTGGTTTGTCCCAAACAGGATTTTCTGATAAATTCTTGTGGACTCCTCCTCAGTTGCTTAGGGTAAAGCTAGAGCGAGTAGTTAGCGATCTCAACCTAGCTTTGGGTAGCACTGTCGTAAATTCGGTAATAAAATTGTGTCGGGCAAAATGTTTCTCTATTTCTAGAATATATTATGCTTCTTCTATTTCCAGAACAGCTGGAGCAACATCTTATGCCCTATCAATACCCTCTACAAAATACCTGAGTTACATATCTCAGATTGGAATGTCACAATAGCATATTTTCAAATGTAAAAATATGTCGAGTATTATAAAGTTTTTTATTGAACTTTTAGCCCGTGTACCAAACTTCCAAGTCTATTACTAAATAAAATGTCCCATGCTGCATATTTTAACAAGGTTACGAATAACATAGAATATAGCAACTCAAATACAATGAAAAATATCTGATGTGGGCCACACATGACTTTCCTTATATAATGCAATTAATTTACTACTTTTACAGCTAAAAAAAATGTTATTCTTATAGTAGATACTTATATTCTTTCCAAGATATTGAATTTTCTTTAATTTGTAGTCATTTTCATTGATTTAGCGTCATTTTTATCTATTTGGCGAGACTTTCGTTAATTTGGCAACATTTAAAAAGTCGCCAAGTTAGCGACAGTCCGCCAAATTTCTTGCCAAAATCTCGCCAAGCGTTATGGACGAAGAGATAAAATATTCTTATTCCAGATAAATGACTATTGGCGTTCAAATACAGAAGTATTACTCAAAGTATCTTTTCTCATGAATGGAACTAGCTCGATCCACGAGAATGATGTCACAAATTATCGCAGGATATCACATATAATAAGTGAACATGTTTCTCAACAGTCAATATATTTTTTTATTTTGTAGGATTTTTTGATAAATTTATTTGAAAAATGGGCAATATCTCATGAACGGATCATGTTAGCGTTCTAAAGCTTATGTCAATCGTTTTCTAAGGAAAAATTACATAAGAAATGTTTATTTGCGTAACTTTATTAAAGGTTTTGATTTTTTAATGATTTTTCAAAATTTCACTTGAAAATTTAGGGGGGGGGGGGGGTTCTGAACATTCGATTGCGTTCAAAAATAATAGGCTTCCAGTATTCACGGATTGTGATTTTTGCACCAAATTTCTTTCGAATCGCTCCATTCGTTAGTGAGATATCGTCTCCACAGACTCACTGACACACACACCCACACACATACTTTCACACACACACACAGACATCACCTCAAAAATGTTTGATTCGTGAACAGGGAAACGTGCTCTCCTGTCGAAAACTTGAATTCAAATTTTCAACCCCGGCACAATACATTCCTTATACATTATGTATATAAGGAAAGTAAAAAGGGGAATCGTTTTATTTATTCAGGAAATCGAATAGTTTGGATACAGTACCCTTAAAACAAAGAAAATTGAGATATTGAAATTTTACTCTTTTTCTTAGTATCGAAGATCTATTATTTCACTAAATTTCAAGTCCATATCTCATTGCAAAGTACTACGTTGTGTCTACTTTTCAAACGATTTAGTGTGGGACATCTCTTAAAAAACCGAGACGGGGTCGAAAATTCGAATTCGAGTTTTCGACGGGAAAGCACGTTTCAAGCATCCCTGATCACGAATCGAACATTTTGGAAGTGATGTCTCTCTCTCTCGCTCTCTCTGTGTGTGTGTGTGTGTGTGTGTGAAAGTATGTGTGTGTATGTCAGTGAGTCTGTGGAGACGATAACTGGCGAGCGAATGGACCGATTCGAACGAAATATGGTACAAAAATTACAATCCGTAAGCGCTGGAAACCTATTGTTTTTATACGCAATCGAATGTTCAGAACCCCCCTAAATTTTCGAGTGAAATTTTGAAAAAATCATCAAAAAATCAATACCTTTAATAAAGTTACGCAAGTAGACATGTCTTATGTAATTTTTCCTTAGAAAACGATTGATAAACTTTAGATCGCTAGCATGAACCGTTCTCGAGATATTGCACATTTTAAAAATAAATTTATCAAAAAATCCCATAAATTAAATAAAATCTATTAACTGTTAAGAAACATGTTCACTTTCCATATGTAATATCATGCAATATATTGGGTAACATCATTCTCGTGGATCTAGTTTGTTCCATTCATGAGAAAAGTTACTTTGAGTAATACTTTTGTATTTGAACGCTAATAGTCATTTATCTTCTGTAAGAATAACTTATTTCTCCGTCCATAACGTCCTCCGTCCAACTTTTTTAAATGTTGCTAAATTAACGAAAACTCGCCAAATGGATAAAAATGACGCTAAATCAATGAAAATAACGACTCATTGACGAAAATTCAATATCTTAGAAAGAATATAAATATCTACTA
This sequence comes from Amaurobius ferox, assembly GCA_951213105.1. NCBI lineage: Eukaryota > Metazoa > Arthropoda > Arachnida > Araneae > Amaurobiidae > Amaurobius > Amaurobius ferox. Next base: position 129,860,435 of record OX578145.1, read on the forward strand.
TAAAAATAATCTACTTTTTTTTTACTGTAACAGTAGTAAATTCATTGCATTATATAAGGAAAGTCATATGTTGCCCACATCAGATTTTTAAAAATAAATTCGTATTTTTCCTGGGGGTAAAATCACATGATTGACCTTTGTACCATTGTATTTGACAAAATATTTCTCGGAGTTATAGTAAGATCACGACTAATTATTTTTTTCTGAACCTCGTTCTGTTTTTGCACCGCACTTTGGGTTCATATTTTCTGCATTCTATTGTTTATTTTCATTGCATCTCATTGTTTGCATCTCTTTTGTCACACTAGGGTAATGATTGGCGAACTTACGTTCTGCAGGTCCAAATGAGAAAGACAAATAACATTTTTGGGTGGGCCTAAGACTTTTTATTATTTTTCTTAAAAATTTCTTTTAAAGATGTTTAAATATTCAGAATACAAAAGAATGATGCTTTTGAGTTTATCCAGAAGGTTCAAAATGATGGCGTGTGTGTAACTGTGATTGAGCTGACATAATTTTTCATCATATGGGTTAAACTGAGAGAAGAAGATTCTCAAGAACGAAAACAGATATATGTTCATCAGCAAGTCGGTTTTCAAGACAGCTTTACCTGTTCCTCATGGTTGAAAACACTTGTTCGCCTAAATATGAGGATCCGAATATTCCGATATATTTTTGTTCATGATTACAAAGTTCAGACTCATTGATTTATGACATAGCTTTATAAAATTGCAGTTTTGTGTTGTAAAAAGCCTGCTTCATTTCAGAGTTACACCACAGTTCAACCAATTGGGCGCGGTAGCCCAGTGGTTAGCGCGGGAATTGGTAGGCCCGGGTTCGATTTCCGTCACTGCCAAAACTGACGCCGTGTTCACGCGGAGTACGATCACGTTAAGTATGTGGGTCCGTAAGTCCTTCCAAGATGTTTGTGGTAGGGGAAGGAGGGTACTGTCCCTGTGGATACCTCCACAACTGGGTTCCGGTCAAAATTGGGTGGCACTTTCTGGTCGTCCAAACAGTTACCTTGCACCTTTATGGTAGGTCGGGCGGTCTGGGTCCCAACAACAACAACAGTTCAACCAATTGAGCTGTAAAATTACAAGTTGTTAAGCTTCTTAGTTTTTCGTAATCTAGATTAAATGGCGTTGTAAAATTATCCAAATCGAGGCTCAATGTCTTTAAAATCTTGAAAAAGTTGTTCAAATTATTTTGAAAGCAGTTTTCTTACGCAGTTTTTATAATGGGTGACAACAAAACGCAACACATTTACATTAATTATCCCACTGTCGCCCACCTCTGGACTAGATGGTGAGGTCTGTGGTTTAGCCACTTCAGCCAAACTCTCATTTGGCGTTAAACTCTATCTAAGTTGCTCACATTGAAGCAGAAATTTAATAATTTAATAAATGGCCGCTTGCTGCATTTCAGATGCACAGCATTTCAAGCTGGGAATCTAGTTATTTATGATTTTGTACTCAAAGTCATGTTTTGTATTTACTGGTTTTTTTATTAACATTTTCCAACATAGTTGAAAAGTGTTTATGACATTATTCATTCTATCTGTCTGTCTGTCTGTCTGTCCGTCCGCATGATAACTACCGTAAAATAACTTTATCAGAATGAAATTTTAATATGTTGTTGAGACGGTCTGAGGGACATGTGGGAATGCAAATGAATAATATCACCTAATTAGTTTTGGATTGATCCCGGGTTGAAACAGTGAAATGCATTGAACCCTATGGGATCTAATTTTTTAAACATTTTTAAGCGAAGTTAAAATTCTCAAATTGCTTCGTAAATTTTAGGAAATATTCAAATTATCTCATAAAATATATAAAAAAAAATTCAGCAAAATATGTTCGGTAGTTTTTTAAATAAAATTTAAAATAATAATTACAATCATATTATATGAAGAGATTACGTGACCCACTTCAAAATAAAATTTGACATCCATCTTTTTTTCCCAGTGTAAAAATCCTGATTTTTAAAATCCTTTTAAATTTATATTTATTGTTGCATCCGTCCTAAAACATCTTTATTTTTGGTTATTTTCTGTTCATCTATATTCTGTGCCAACTCAATTGCAATATTTTTGAGTTAAAATGATCATCAAACTTTGATTATTTCTACAACAAAGCCTGATTTTAATGGATGCAGAATATAAACAAGTGATTGTAAGAAAAGTTGTATAAGAATTGCTGATTTTTTTTTGCGCAAAATTATATAGCTTTAGAGTCGGGAATAAAAGTGATATGAATGAAATATGCATTGCTTTTATATAGATAGCCAGACGATTTATATTTCGATGACGTCATTTGAATAAAGTTCATTTTTTTCGATGAAGTCGTAAGTTTTCAAACATAACAAATTATTGTAATACTGTGATAATTTAAAAATATCAGTGCTGAATGTATCGCATTTTAGAGATGTTTAAATAAAATTACATTTCAGTTGGAAAGTGCTTCATAATCAATGCTTTATACATGATTGAACTTTCTTGTTACTTTTCAAATTGAAGTTGTCACGTCTGGATACTGCAGTTATGATACCTATTTTTTACGTTAACAGAGTTTGTTTCCAGAAAGTTTAGAACAAAAACAATAAAGCAGATAAAAGAACGAAACTAGTGCCTCTTTGCATATCACTTAAAGAAAAACACGCCAATCAAAAGGCAATATTTCATGTCTTGACAACTTGGATCCTTCTTATGTTTTCTTCCCTTTCCATCGTAAATTCTGGATTAAATATTCATTTTTTCCCGTAAATAAATTCTAGTTCCGCAAATAACATTTCTCTTTCTTTCTGAACTGAATTCAAATGTGTGACATTTTTCTTACACTGGAGGACTAGTACGTTAGTAAACTATGTACTGATATGTAAAACAATTTTATATTGTCTTTCAAAGGCTGGTATACTTCTTTCTAGATGGCATTGAGTTTTATCAGAATTTCTACTTTTAAACCATAGAATATTTCATACATAGTGAAGCGACTTTAGCAAATCTGACTCCTTAAAGTTTTGTTAAGGGTGTGCAGGAATTAATAGTCGGCATCGTTACAGTGTTAAAAAAAATCTTCTACCAGAAAGTTTCTAAAATTCTTGCTTTAAGGAGTTTCATGTTCACCAATAATCTATTTCATTGCCTGTTTTGTTATGACAAGCAGCTATGGCCACAAAACGTTGGTCAATTTAGCCAATAGATACCCGTGATCACAGATTAATATATAATTATAATATGGTATTCTGTGCCCGTGATCTCCAGAAGGGATCGGTTATTATAACCGATAGGTTAATATGGCTAAATCTAGCCATATGGCTAAATAGGTTATATAAATCTAGCTATGGTTATATAAATCTAGTTATATGGCTATCTAGACAATATGGCTACTGCTAGATTTAGCCGCATTTTGTAACTTTAAGCATTCAAAAAAGGCTAAATCTAACGATACAAATTTTCAACTACTTATAATAAGCGTCTATGAAATCCAGCCATTTATTGCTATATTCTAAGGTTCATCCAAGTGTTGCCAACGTTGGTACACAGGTGACAATGAATGATCAATTGAGAACTTTCTTGCAATTTGGTATACAGTTTGGCAATTGTTTATTTAATGCTGAACAGCGAAGTTGATTAGACGATGAGCGATTTGAGTGGAACAAGTCGCGAACGAAGTTTGGTGCTGTGATTTCGGATTATTTATCCCGGTACTCTACAATTTTCGTCTTTCTTTTTATGCGAATTTTCCCTTATCTGAAAATTGTTTCAGATGTATTTATTAATCAGTTTCTGCACGTGTAAAAAATAACGAAAACTTGGCATTTTCTAATGTTTCCCCTTACCGCCAGTAATTGAAAAAAAAAATCAAAAATTTAGTACTTTTACTTTCCTTACAATACATGGTACTATACAGGGTGTCCCAAAAAGATTGAAACTCGCTTTAATTCTTTACCTGTTGGAGATAAATGGGCAATGTAAATTGCAAAAATGCTGAAAGTAAGGTAGGAAATAAGACTACGTTAATGAAATAGTCTTCCCATTCATTTTCAAAAAGTTACACGTTTTAAATTTTTATACGACTCCCTTAGACAAATTGGGTCAATCAGACATTTTTTATTTTTAATGCATCAAGATCATTTCAAAAAAAACCCGCATTTCTGTATCTTTAAAATCAACTGAATTATGATAAAGGAAAAAATCTGACTTATGCCACTTTTCCGTACCATGTGAAAGGCTGGTTCATCAGTGACAATAGGGATCATAAACAAATTGACGATGGAAATTGTTTAATTCAAAAATACGTTAATATGTGTCAAAATTTCTTATCACAAATGCATCTAAATAAAGCATTACACAGACAGAGATCCTGTAAAACAATGGTACTAACTACGCGGTTGGGTATCCTATGTATTATCATCCAGTTTTATCTTTTTTGTGATATGCCACAAATTTACATTCCTAGTTTGATATATAGTCCCCATTCACAATGTTCAAATTTCAATTAATTAGAACTCGCTCAATTTTAAAGATACAAATATGCGGTTCTTTTTAATGATCTTGTTGCATTAAAAATAAAATTTTTCCGATTGACCTAATTTGTCTAAGGGGGACGTATAAAAATTTAAAAAGTGTAACTTTTTGAAAATGAATGGGAGGACTACTTCATTAAAGTAGTCTTATATCCTACCTTACTTTCAACATTTTTGCAAATTATATTGCTTACTTATCTCCAACAGGTAAACAATTAAAATGCATTTCAATCTTTTTGGGACACCTTGTATAGAGAAAGTAGAATTAGGGTCAAAACTCGGACAAAAGTTTTAGACGGATCTGAATGGTCTGGCTGTGCGTCTGTGCAATGTATGTATCCACTCCAGTTAAAAAAATATTCAACAAAATTATACTCAATTTGATAAGTAAGTTACTTGTGGGTTACCTTGATGCTAATTAGATTTTAAAATTATCGGAAAATATAAAATCCGCCTTTTGCGTAGAAACTGGCCGCAAAAATCTTTAAAATCCGAAATAAATATTAAATATGCTTTGTATTAATTAATGGCTTATTTTATACGTAATTTTTGACGACATAACGAATAAGATCAACCCTAGGATGAATCGTTTTCGAGATACTTAGATTTATTGGAATTCACTCCGCCATTTTGAAATACTCGAGGTTGCCAAGATGAAAACAGAAATTTCGAATTCGGTGTTATTTCAAATAAGTGTCCGTGTTATTTTGTGAAATTAAATTCAGTTTAATGAATTATTAAAGAAGGAAAATGAAAATTAATTTGAGTTTGTAAGGAAAGTGATCTACTGATTACCTCAGACTTTTTCTTAGTGTTCATATTTTTGATTTTTCGATACTACAATTACATATTTTTTGGTTTTTTTGTCATACGTATAGTGCAATGCTTAGTAGAAAAATTGGAATAAGACTAACAATTCTTACTCGACGTTTTGAATGATATACACACTTTAGATCTAATATAATGCGAAACAACTATTTATAGCGTGACGTGTGTTTATATCTACCTGTCTTACACATTTCAGCTCAGAAAATCTAATGTGGGCAGCACATCACTTTCCTTATATAATGCAATGAATTTATGACTTTTACAGTTAAAAAAATGTTATTCTTATAGTAGATACTTATATTCTTTCTAAGATATTGAAATTTCGTCAATTATTCGTCATTTTCATTGATTTAGCGTCATTTTTATCCATTTGACGAGATTTTTGTTAATTTGGCAACATTTAAAAAGTCGCCAAGTTGACGACATTCCACCAAATTCGTCGCCAATATCTCGCCAAGCGTTATGGACGGAAAAAACAGTTATTCTTACAGCAGATAAATGACTATTGGCGTTCAAATACAAAAGTATTACTCAAAGTATCTTTTTTCATGAATGGAACGAGCTAGATCCACGAGAATAATGTCACCAAATTTATCGCATGGTATTACATATGAAAAGTGAACATGTTTCTCAATAGGAAATATTTTTCTTTTATTTTATATGATTTTTTGATAATTTTTTTGAAAAATGTACAATATCTCGAGAATGGTTCATATTAGCGTTCTAAAATTTATGTTAATCGTTTTCAAATGAAAAATTACATAAGAAATGTCTATTTGCTTAACTTTATTAGAGGTTTTGATTTTTTGACAATTTTTTCAAAATTTCACTCGAAAATTTAGGGGGGAGGTCTGAATATTCGATTGCTTATAAAAACAATAGGCTTCCAGTTTACAGATTGTAATTTTTGTACCAAATTTCGTTTGAATCGGTCCATTTATTCGTCAGTTATCGTCTCCACAGACTCACTGATACACACACACACCACACACGCCACACACACACACACATACTTTCACACACACAGACATCACTTTAAAAATGTTCGATTCGTGATCAGGGATGCTTGAAACGTGCTCTCCCGTCGAAAACTCGAATTCGAATTTTCGACCCCGTCACAATACTTTCCTTATACATTATTGTATATAAGGAAAGTAAAAATGTTCGATGAAATTTCAAATTTGTTAGTTCAGTCAATTATTTGTTACTTTGGTGCCGATTGAATTTTAGTAGAGCTGGGGAAAATAAAACTGTCCCTAATGGTTTGCAAAATCCACAAAATTTCAAACAAAATAACGCTATTCAGAAATAAACCTAACGTCGAACCTTACGTCATTCTTTTAAATGCTGCCATCTGGGAAAAATAACTTGTTCTTTTTTTACAATAACTTTCGTTGTACAATGAATTTTTGAATGTGGTTTTCTTTAAAATGTTCATAAAATGTCCCTGTATTCATCTCAAAGTTTGGAGGGTATGTGACCCCTTTAAATACATTACTTAAATGCTTATTTCATACATATATTTTAATGCAGAAACGTATAAAACTAATTCCATTACTCTAGGATAAACAGTTATCGAGGTATTTCAGTGTTTTGGAATTATGGCGATTTGGAGTTATTTTAAATCGAATTAAGTCGCCAAATGAAAAGGAATTATTTTTTAAACTGCAAATCGAATACAACTAATACCATCACTCTAAGATAAACTGTTGTCGAAATTTTCAAGTGTTTTGTAATTTTCGCGAATTGTAGCCATTTTTAATTGAATATCAGAACGCCAAAAGAAATGAAAATTATTTTAAAATCGCTAAATGAATTAAACTAATCCCATTTCTCCAAAATAAACTGTTATCTAGATATTTCAGTGTTTTGAAATTTTGGCGATTTAGAACCATTTTAAATCGAATCAAGTCGCCAAATAAAAAGGAATTATTTTTTAAACTGCAAATCGAATACAACGAATCCTTGCACTCTAAGATACACCGTTATTGAAGTATTTAAGTGTTTCGTAATTTTTGCGATTTGGAGCCATTTTTAATAAAATATCAAGTTGCCAAATGAAATAAAACTTATTTTAAAACTGCAAAACGAATTAAACTATTCTCATTTCTCTAAGATAAACCTTTATCCAGATATTTAAGTGATTTGGAGCCATTTTAAATTGTATCAAGTCGCCAAATGAAAAGAAAGTTATTTTAAAGCTGTAAATTTGTTGCAATTTGGAATAAATATCCGTTCTGGGTGCTATTTTGTGTAGCAAATCTCAAATTAATGCATCTAAAGAAAAAAATATGAACTTAAATCTGTAGTAAAAGTCATATCCACACCATTTTTTTTAACACTTTACAACAAAGTTGAAAAGTGTTTATGACTTTGTTCATTCTGTCTGTCTGTCTGTCTGTCTGTCTGTCTGTCCGTTAGCACGATAACTGCCGTAAAAATGAGTTTATCAAAATGAAATTTTAGTATGTTGTTCAGACGGTCTGTAGGACCTATGGGAATATAAATAAATAATATCACCCAATTAGTTTTTTATTGAACCCGGGTTGAAAAAATGAAATACATTGAACCCTATGGGACCTAATTTTTCAAACATTTTTTAAGTAAATTTAAAATTCACGAATTGCTTCGAAATTTTTAGGAAATATTCACATTATCCCATAGAATATATAAAAAAAAATTCAGTAAAATATGTTAAGTAGTTTTTTAATTAAAAAAATTTTTTAATATAGGGAAAAAAACAAATTCAATTAAATTCTGACTTTGGGATATCTTCCAGAAAGAAAAGAGAGAGATATTATATAATAAATATCTCCCCATTCGTTTAAACGTTTAGCATATGGTAGTGGCTTCATATTTTAAAATAAATTTGGTAGATAACAATTTTTCATTTTTTTTAAATTTTATATAACTCTTCATGATAAATTTAATTGATGGCATTTTAAATGCACTTTCCTACGTCCTAGAGAGTTAAAATTTGGTACACAGCTTAAATTTATTGAACATTTTATTCGACAAAAATTTGATGGATCTTTAAATATAGATCATACATTTTTTTCGAAATGGCCTGAAAATAATCCCCGTTCACTTCTATAAATCATTGGTGTAATATTGTTAAAAATTCTGATGTGGACAGCACATGTCTTTCTCTGCAGACTCATATTCGTTCTCTTTATTTATTCAATGATAATTTGAGTTTATCTGCACAACATAAGTATTTTAAATGACATTGAATTTACACGTTAAACTTAAATTTGGTTCTCATTTGATAGCTGGACTTATTGTCAAAGGTGGCGTAGCGAAAACGCGAAAAAACTAGAATATCTCAAGAACGGCTAGTCCTAGAGTAATGGGGTTAGTCTTATTCTTTTTGTTGTCAAAAATCACATATAAAATAGGAATTTAATTGATATAATTGAGCACACGTAGTCTTTTATTTTTATATATAACGATTTTTGCTGGCCATTTCGCAAAAATAGCCCGTTCCTTTTTCCCGAATCGTAGTAGAATAACCTACAAATGATTTATATACAAAATTTTGTTAAATTTGGTATATAAATCACTTGTAGGTTATTGAAATATTATACTCCAAATTTTGTTAAATTTGGTTCATTAGTTTTTAGCTAGAGTGGATAAAGGCAATTTCTGCGGCCATTTCGCAAAGAAGGCAGATTCTTTTATTACGAATCGTACTATAATCTAATGAACATCAGGATTTCCCACAAAAAACATACCTACCAAATTGTATGAAATTCGGTCCATTAGTTTTTCAATTAGAGTGGATGTAATATCCACACAGAAACATACACAGATACACCCTTACACACACAGACGTCTTCCTAAAAGTAGTTTTTTCGTGTTCTAGAAGTCCCAAAACGTGTAGATCCTTTGAAAATTCGAGTTCCGATCTTCGGCACGATTCCAATACTTTGAGTACATACACATACACATATATATTATCTGTGTATTATCTGTGTATCTAAATTCCGTGCCTATGCAATTACAATAGTTGTGATTTTAAATGATCCCTAAACTTTTATTATTTCTTCAAGGAAGCCTAATTTTAACATATGCAGAATGCAAATATCTCAAGCGATTGTAAGATGAATTACATAAGAATTGCTGAATTTTTTTCACACAAAATTATTTAGCTCTGGAGTCTGGAATACAAGTTATATGAATGAAATATTCATTGATTTTGCATAAAGAATCAGATGATTTATATTTCGATACAGTTTTAAATATTTAAGTATAATAAATTACTGTAGTACTGTGATAATGTAAAAGATATTACCACTGAATGAATCACATTTTAGAAATTTTTAAATGAAATTACATTTCAGTTGGAAAGTGTTTCATAATCAATGCTTATGCATGATTGATCTTTCTTGTTTTATCTTACTTGCATCCAGCGGATTGGGTACAACGATGTCGAGATTAGATTTTGGCACATATGTTGGGCGCACTTGTAAAAACATCCAAAGCATGTAACATGTATGCATTTAACCATAATCACTAAATAATTCTTTTAACGTAATTCCATCTTATACATTGCTTAATGCCGAGTGACATGAAATACCCATTAGTAGGATTGTTATTACAGCGTTCACTTAATTACTTGGAATATCATTGGAATCATCCCAAGCCTTCTAATTTATCCACAAGCACGAGATGGTAGATTTTTATTGCAGTTTCGAAGTTTTTTTTATGATTAGCTGTGGGTTTTAGATTATTCATGAAGTTGACGTGTATTCTTTCATGTCATTACAGTGCCAGACAGAAAAGGAAGTAGCCAAGTTTTGTCTGAAAAAAGTACTTATTTTCTTTCAGCAATTTTTTATTAAAATAATGTTAGACTATAAACTAACTTAAATTGTCATATAGTGCGATCGGTGTTTTTAAAGTTGAATTGTACATTTGACACTTTTCCGGATGACAGCATGTTAATTTATTTCAAAGTATATTGCGTGATATAATTAACATATATATCACGCAATTCTATATTTACAAGTATCAATATTGAAAGCATCTTTAATACATAATATTGTTCGTATATTAAAATATTTTAATAATTAGTTCATGAATGTGGTATCAATTTCGTTAACTTGTCGTTATTTTTGTAATTTTGGCGAAAATTTCGTCAATCTGGAGCGAAATATTGCCAGGTTGGCGATATTTCGGTAGATTATTCGCCAAATGTATCGCCAAACGTTTCAGGAAAACGGAGAGAAGAGCATTTCTTATATACTAGAAGGTATGCCCGTTATATGACGGAATTCAAAATTTTTAACCATAACCTCTTATTAATATAATTTTTATCAATTTGACGGCATTTTTATCACTTTGGCGACGTTTTCTTCAATTTAGCAACATTTAAAAATGTCGACAAGTTAGCAACTTCCCGCCAAATTTGTCGCCAAGCGCTACAGACAGACAGAGAAATGGGTTATTCTTATAGTAGATTCATATATTCATTCATATTTTCATCTATTAGATTCATGTTTTCATCTATTAGTCATCAGTTTCATTGATTTAGCGTCATTTTAATCAATTTAGCGACAATTTTATCAATTTGGCGACATTTTTGTTAATTTCGCAACATTTGAAAAACTTGCCAAGCTGGCAATATTCCGTTAAGTCCTTCGACAAAATTTCACCAAGCGTTACAGACGGAGAAATAGGTTATTTTGACAGAGATAAATGAATTTTGGCGAATTGCTAGACGTCAAGAAACAAAACTATTACCTAACGTATCTTCTCTCTCGAACGTAACTAACTAGATCCACGAGAATGATGTTAAAAAATGTATCGCATAATATTACGTATGTGTATAAGTGCGTGTTTGTATGTGTATGTGTGAGTGTGTGTGTGTGTGGAAAACCCAGGCCGTCCGACTCATCCAGAGGACTTGAGCAACTACGTGTGTGTGTGATAGTTTGTGGAAACGAACGAATAGAGCTATTCGAAGGAAATTTGGTACCAAAAATTACAATCCGTGAATACTGGAAGCCTATTGTTTTTTATACGCAATAGAATGTACAGAATTCCCCTAAATTTGCGAGTGAAATATTGAAAAATCATCAAAAATTCAAGACCTTTAATAAAGTTACGTAAATAGTCATTTCTTATGTAATTTGTCATTAGAAAACAATTGACATAAATTTTAGAACGCTAGCATGAACTGTTCTCGAGATATTACACATTTTTCAAAAAAAATATTAAAAAACCATAATATAAAAAAAATATTAACTATTATGAAATGTAGTCACTTTTCATAAGTAATATCATGCGATAAATTGGGTAACAGCATTCTCGTGGTTGAAGCTCGTTCCTTTCATGATAAAAGTTACTTTGGGTAACTTTTGTATTTGGACGACAATGGTCATTTATCTGCTATAAGAATAGCTATTTCTTCGTCTATAATGCTTTGCGAGATTTTAGCGGAATGTCGTCAACTAGGCGACTTTTTCTAAATGTTGCCAAATTAACGAAAATGTCACCAAATTGATAAAAATGACGCTTAATCAGTGAAAATGACAACGAATTGATGAAAATTCAATATCTTGGAAAGAACATAAGAGTAGGCTATAAGAATAGCCCATGTCTCCGTTGTTTGTCAGTAAAGCTTGGAGAGAAATTTAGCGGGACGTCGTTAACTTGGAGACTATTTTCAATGTTGCCAAAGTGACAAAAATGATAAAAATCACGCCGAATGTAAAGTAATGTTTCGAAAATTCTGATTTCCGTCATGTGGCGTGCATACCTTATAGTATATAAGAAATGGCCGTCTCTCCGTTTGTCTATAACACATGGTGATGCACTTGGCGAACTTGACGACTAATTTAGCACTATATCGCCACTTTGGCGATAGTTCGCCCCAGATTGACAAAATATCTTCAAAATTGCAAAAATGATGTTAAATTAATGAAAATGACGCCTTATTGATGAATTAATTATTAAAATATTGTATTTTAATATATGGACTATATCGCTTATTGACTATATCGCTTATAATAGCATGATCCGAGAACATATTTCACTCTCTCTTCTTACACTTATCAATAGCAAATAACCGTTAATTGTACTGCTAGGGGGAAAAACTAATCATACGTGTTTTAATAGTTAAAACTAAATCATCTAAAATTTTGATGATAGGTAAGACTTAAAAGTGATTATTTTGCATGCAGATGCTGCAAATTCATGTTGTTGTTGTTGTTGTGACTTATCCTCCGTGGTGAAGAAGCACCTAGCACCACGTCCCTAGACCTCTGGTCCCAAGGCGAAGGGGAGAATACGCAGCTTCACTTTTATTGAGGCTCTCTAAGGGCAGAAATCTGACTTTGCCTCGACAACACAACATCCATGCCCGCTGGCGGGATTCGTACCCACAACATGGCAATCCAGAGATCAGACGGAAACGCATGCCCCTGACCGCTCGACCACCGGATCTGCGTAAATTCATGTTCATTCATCCAACTGACGGGGGTACATCATTGGTGCTGACAGTTTGATCATTTGCACAACTCTTAAAATCACATATCGAGTTTCGCAGTGTAGCTTATATATATATATATATATATATATATATATATACACTCCCCCTTCAACAGAGTGTATTTTAGCTGCATGCCGGAGTTGGAGTCCATAAAAAATCCAGCAATCATCTAATAGTAGTAAATTACTAAAAATCCTACAGACTAAATTATGGCCACTTTTGGCTTACTTACCTCATATATAAATTTTCTTTGTTATTTCGAACCTCTACTGAATGTTGTATCTACAGTAGTGTTGCTAACACTAGAATGGATTTTATGGCTAGAATCAGAGCTAAATAACCATTATAAGTGGTTGTAAACAGCTCTTTTATGGCGAAATCTAGCTTTTTTCCTGGGAGGGGGGTAGAAGACATACAAAAAAGAGCTAAATCTAGCCATAAATTGGCTACTCTGATCAATCTACAGTCTTGGCTTCTTGTGTTTCATTTTTCAAATTCTCCTAACAACCGGCACTTTTATTGAGGGAACCACTTAGGAGGAGACTGTAAATATCTTATCCCATCTTCTCTCAAAATAACCAATTTGAAGTTTTTACGCGATCTGTTTATCATATTGATGATGTTCTCCTGCTAGATTGAATAAAATATAAACAACTTTCATTCTTATAATAACATGGCATTTTATCCTCTTGAATATAAAATATTCGATATGGAGATTCCTCCAGATGGCGCCACGTAGAAATTTATAGCACCAACAGAAGACATGAATTTTTTTTTTTTTATGGGTTTGGATACGATTTGACGATTTATAAAAAAACAATCTACATACATTTTTAGACAAAAGTATACATACATTTTAAGACAAAAATATAATAAGAATAAAAATGTAATTTTGCTCTCTCGAAAGATTCTTTGTTATATCGAAATTGGATATCTTTAACAATCAGTGATCTTCCCATTAGTCATACTGCCTAAGACAGAAAATTTAAATAAGAGTTAGGTAAAGAGTTAATACACAAATTTAATAAAACTGCCGGTTAAAATAATTTAAAATTAAAATACGGTTTAATAATGTCTATAAGCAGCCGAATTAAGGTATCAACTGATTTCGGGAAAAAAGTACACTCTTTATTCAGGATAAAATGACAGAGCAACATCACCATCAAAAATAAGAAAGTGGCTGTCAATGAATTTTTGCAACACGTGATCCTCCCCAAAAATGAAAAAGAAAAAAATGTAGGAGGAAGGAAAAGGGACTGTAGGATTCCATAGACTTTCTCAGTCAAAAAGTGAATAAAACTACGAAATCAAGCGGTTCGTGATAGAATAAATAAAAAATCAGCCTGCTTTGATAGTTTAATATGCACTACGTGACAGTGAAAATGAGATACAAAAAGGAGTGGGCAGAAATATCTGCAAATTGCAGGGTAGACGCACCTCATCGAGTTCGGTAAATGATGCGAAATGCGAATCTGTCCCACGCACGTTGAGTGAGATATAAGGGAAGGAACCTGCAGAATCGGCAATAGTCGCGTAGCTCTGTTTGCCAGGGAAATCATTTTGCAAATTTTTTTGTCTCAGAGGAAACGTGTAGTAGCAGAGAATGCCAGGCCTCCATCAACCAAGGCAATTCCAGCAGACAGACGATTTCACGAGGGGCATGGTGATCGGACTCAAAAGGACAAGTTGGTCCATACGTCAAATCTCAGCGGACAGCCACCTACACGCGTCCACGGTGCACCGGCTGTGGCGAAGATGGTTGGAGTAAGCTAGTGTGGCACGTTTAAGGGGTGCCAGTACGACCAGAGCGACGCCAGCACACGTAGACCGACTCATCCGCCGGCAAGCGTTAGTGACTCAGCAGGCCACGTCCATCGCCCTTTTGCAGCATGTGCAGGATACCCTTGATACTCCCATATCGTCCAGGACCATTATCCGCCAATTGGTCACCAGCGACCAATACTCATGGCGCCCGTAAGAAGACTGCCATTGACCCAACAGCACAGACGCCTCCGTTTGCAATGGTGCCGAGATAGAGCCACGTGGACGGCGGAATGGCGCAGGATCGTGTTCTCAAACGAGTCACCCTTCTGTTTTAGCAATGACAGTCGCCGTCTGCGAGTCTGACGCCGAAGAAATGGTGACAGGTCCAATCCGGCTGCACCTGTGGAACGCCACACCGCATGATAACGCGGCATCATGGTTTAGGGCGCCATCGCCTACGATAGCAGGTCACCTCTGGTCCGTATTGAAGGCACTATCACGGCCCAACGATACGTGGATGACGTGCTGCGGCCGGTGACATTACTCTTCCTTCAGGGGGTGCCTAATGCCATTTACCAGCAGGATAACGTCCGACCACACACGGCACGCATCAGACAACAGGCCCTGCAAGGTACCCAGGTACCTCTAGAAAACGAAAAACTATTTTTAGCGTGACGTCTGTGTGTGTGTCTGTCTGTGTGTCTGTCTGTCTGTGCAATGTATATATTCACTCTAACTCAAAAACTAATCAACCGAATTTCAGAAAATTTGGTAGGTAAGATCGTTGGGTGTGACCCTGGTGCTGATTAGTTTTCGGTATAATTCGGAAAAAAGGAACCCGCCGTTTTTGCGAAATGGCCCGCTGAAATCTCACGTATTCTCTCTAGCTGAAATACAAATTGACTAAATTTCACAAAATTTGGTAGATAAATCTCATGTGGGTTACTCTGGTGCTGATTAGATTTTGGTACGATTCGGAAAAGAGCAACCTGCCTTTTATTACGAAATGGCCCGCAAAAATCGACAATATCTAAAGAAAGAATACGTATGTTCAAATGTATCAATTAAATGCTTGTTTTATACGTAATTTTTGACGATAAAAAGAATAAGAATAACTAACTCTATTACTCTAGGACTAACCGTTCTCAAAATATTTGAGATTTTTTGCATTTTTTATGCTGCCTTTGGGAAAATGTCCAATTACCAAATAAAAGCAGAAACTGAATTAAAAATGCAAATTTAGAGTCATTTTGTTAAATAAACTCAATTTAATGAGTTCTAAAGAAATAAAGAAAAAATGAATTTGAGTCTGCAGAGAAAGTCATGTGCTACCCACATCAGATTTTTTAACTTTCCCTGCAATACATGGTAATGAATAGGGAAAATATTGGAATCATACCGAAAATGGCAACTCGAGTTTTCGACGGATATACACGTTTCGAGACCTCTAGAATACGAAAAACTATTTTTAACGTAACGTCTGTGTGTGTGTCTTTGTCTGTCTGTCTGTGTGTCTGTCTGTGCAATGTATGTATCCACTCTAACTCCAAAACTAATGAACCGAATTTCATAAAATTTGGTAAGTCACTTATGAGCGAAACTAGTGTTGATTAGTTTTGGGTATGCTGCAGGATAAAAGATCCCGCCTTTTTTTTTGCGAAATGGCGCGCAAAGGCCTGTATTTACTCTAGCTGAAGAACTAATGGACCGAATTTCACAAAATTCCGTAGATTAGTCGCTTGTGGGCTACCCTGGTACTGATTAGATTTTGGTATGATTCGGAAAAAGTAACCTGCCTTTTTTTGCAAATTGGCCAGCAAAAACAGTCAAAATATAAACTAAAAACTACGTATGCTCAAATATATCCATTAAATGCTTGTTTTATACTTAACTTTTAACGAAGAAAAGAATAAGATCAACCCCATTACACTAGAACTAGTCGTTCTCGAGATATTTTAGTTTTTTTTTCGTATTTTATCCAAGCCACCTTTGAAAATAAGTTCAGTTACCAAATGAGAACGAAAATTGAAATAAAAGTGAATTAAATTTTATTAAAATAAAGAGAACGTGGATATAAGTCTGCAGGGAAATTCATGTGCTGCCCACATCAGATTTTTACTTTCCCTGCAATACATGATAATGTATAGAGGGAAAGTATTGGAATCACACCGAAAATCATAACTCGAGTTTTCGACGGATCTACACGTTTTGACACCCCTACAATACGATAAAACCATTTTTAGAGTGACGGCTATGTGTCTGTCTGTGCAGATTTTTTATTCACTCTAACTAAAAATCTAATTGACCGAATTTCACCAAATTTGATAGGTGAGTTACTTGTGGACGAATCTGGTGCTGATTAGTTTTGGGTATGATTAGAGAAAAAAGAACCTGCCTTTCTTTTCAAAATGCTCCGCAAAAATTGCCTTATCCACTTTAGCTGAAAAACTAATGGAGCGAATTTCGCTTGTGGGTCACCCTGGTGCTGACTAGATTTTGGTACGATTCGGAAAAAATAGCCTGCCTTTTTTTGCAAAATGGCCCGCAAAAATCGCCAAATCTGAAATAAGAAACTACGTATGCTCAAATATATCCATTAAATTCTTGTTTTATACGTAATTTTTAACGAAGAAAAGAATAAGACCAACTCCATTACACTAGGTCTAGCCGTTATTGAGATATTTTAGTTTTTTGTAATTTCCATACGCCACCTTTGAAAGTAAGCCCAGTTACCAAATGAGAACGAAAATTAAATAAAAAGTGAATAAAATTTAATTAAAATAAAGATAACGTGGATATAAATATGCAGGGAAAGTCATGTGCTGCCCACATCAGATTTTTTGTATTATTATAACATCACCTATAATATTAAAGGGATACGTCTGTCTGTGTTGTCTATATCGTAAAACTCAAAGCCACACACGGCCATAAAATTTGTTAAATAGGTACTTGACCCAGGAAGGTGTACCTCGGCGAGTGTTTTTTGAAATGCGAACAAGTTTTTGAGATATTTTATGTATCAGCACGATTTTGAGCGATTTTATCACACATCGGTTCCATAGCAACCGAAAATATTGTCATAAAGTTTCTATCTTGACACCGTTGGAAAGATCAAAATATTCCCTTTCAAACAAATTTTGAAAAAATATATATTTTAAAAATACATACTTTTCGTGTTTTGAAGACATCCACGATTTTAAATATTAAATAATTGACTAACAATCCGATATTTATGATTTAAAAGCAGCTCCTTTAAATATTACTCACTGCTACAAAACAAAAAAAAAATGGAAGCCATCGGTTCATTAATTAAAATTTTTAAAGTATAAAAGTTTCACTAATTTTTAGAGTTCCGAAAAACTTGTGTTAAAATAAAGTTCCGGTTCACGAAAAATTATGACTGCTACCTTAGCTGGTACCGCCATCTATTGAACGTTCCTAAGTTAATATTCTGACTAATATAATTTTAAAAAAAATTATATACTTTTCGTAGTTTGAAGACATAATCATTATAAAATTCAGATATAGGAACATTGATTCACAATCTTTATAATTAAGAAAATTTTCCTAATTTATTAATTAGGATTTTTATAAGGCATCAATTGTGTACATTATAAAATTGTTCATTTCTTCGTTTTATTCATTGGTAAAACTTTGCTTTAAATTTAGATGTTGACTATCGCTTGTTTTATTTGATTATGTCATTACATTATATCATTCATACTATTTCATTTATTTGTGCTATTTTGATAATGTTATATAATTTATGAGATTGTTTAAAATTCCATTGTGGTACATAATTTAAATATTTGTTTAAAAGATTGATTAAAATAAGATATTTATTTCATTGAAACTTGACAATTTATTATTCCTATATGATAAGATTTTTTATATTCTGGCAGGTTTATTTCTTTCAGACTTAGCGATTTTTGATTTTACTATTGATGCACTATTCATTGGTGAAACTTGGATCTCAATTTAGAATACCGATAAATGCATGTGACGGCTACTGATCATTTATTGCAATGTTAAAACATTATTTGCAATCATCAACTATTAATGATCATTATTGCAATCATTAAGTGAAAATAATATGGTTATGTATTAATGTTTTCAATTTCAAGAAGATTTAGTGATATTTTGAGTGTGCTTTTAGACCAGTAAGATTCTTCAAATTATCTATTGAATATATCTATCTTTATATAGTCAAACCTCGATATGTCAAATTTGAAGGGAGTAGAAAAAGAATTCGAGATATTGAAAATTTGAAAAATTTAAAGGAAATCATAAATAAATATATACATCCTTGTCCTATACTTTACACATTTTTAAAAAAATCACTTACTTTATCTTACAAACAGAGAATTGGGTATTACCCAAGAAAATGCTGACAACAAATAAAGCGAAGCTTGAAATGATTGGATACATATTTAATGCAATACTATGTATGTACATACATTATTAAAATTTAATCTTGCATTTCTTTGCTTGCAAAATAGTCATCTATGACAGTTTGGTTACATGTACTGAAACCTTCAATATCTATCACATTTTCCAAATGAGCTAGGTGGATCCAAATGAGCTTTGATGGAATAATTTTATGGTGATAGTTTACTTTAAAACTCTGAATAATACCTTGGTCCAAAGGCTGTAACTTAGAAGTTGCGTTTGATGGCATGAAATGAATTTTCACGGATTTTAATTTCGGCACTCTATTATGCACTGTACAGTTGTCCAAGAAGAGAAAAATATCGCGATTTTCACGGAACATTTTTTGTCTAGTTCCTTCAACCAATTAGTGAAAATTTCGGCAGTCATCCAGCCTTATTGTTCGCAAAATAAGTCATTGGAACAGATTTCATTCCTGGAAACATCGGGGTTTAGCAGATTATTATAAGAGGTTTGCGCCTTGCTGAACCATCCATATTAGTGCAAAATAGCACAGTTAATCTTTCTTTGCTCCTTTTCCCGTCATGACATGCCTTTAATGGCCATAGTTTTATCGGGCATACACTTAAAAAATAGTCCTGTTTCATCTGCATTAAACACATTTATTGGATCATATTTTTCCCAATAAAAAGATAAAAATGGTAAGATGATCCAGATGGTAAGATGAAAAAATTCGAGATATCGAGAGTTTAATTAAAAATATTTCGAGTTAAAGAATTTGTTTTACATTAGTTTTATACCTTGCGTGAAGGAAGATGAAAATATTTCGAGATATCGAAAATTTCGAGATACCGAGGTTCGACATATCGAGGTTCACCTGTATTTACAAAAGTTTCTTCAACACTGCACACATTGTTCTTCTTATCTCATGCCTCAGGGTGAGTCGAGTAGCCTGGGTTTTCGACACATGGTTCTTCACACATTGCTAAAACTTGGATTTCAATTTAGAACTCCTGTGAATTCATACGGTGACTACTAATCATTTATTGTACTGTTAAAATTTAATATTAAGTTGAAAATAATATGATTATTGATTAATATTTTCAGTTTCAAGAAGATTCAGGGATATATTGAGTGTGCTTTTGACCAGTAAGACTTTTTAAATTGTCTATTGAGTATATCTATGTTTGTATTTACAAAAGTTTCTTCAAGAGGAAATCAATCATTCCTGCAAAAGTGGTAGACGTTTTGGAGGATACATAGTTGGTGGGCCGTAAAAGTGAGTGATGCCCATACAATTGACTCTATTAAAAAATAAAAGGGATAAGAACTTAGAATGTGGCCTTTTACGTTCGTGATTTATATATAGGATCTTATTTTGGCCCTTTACAATAAATATGAAATACTTATGCATAATTACAATATTTTATTAGAACACCACGAAAATTGCAGGTGTCAGATTTCTAATAAAACCGCCAAAAGCCCCCTTTTTTTTACCAGCTTTCATCACAATTTGTAACAGGGATTAATACCTCTAATAGTAGTTCTGGCGCCTTTGCAAATTTGAATGAATAGATTAAACAAATTCCTGCTTTAATTTATTTTGGTCATATTTTGGCTTTTTGAAAGACCAAGGTCCCCTTAAAGTGAAACTTTCAAGATGATATTTCGAAAATTCATAAAAATATTCCGAGGCAGGAAAATAAAAAGTGGTGGTGATGTGTGTGTGTGGGGGGGGGGGGGGGCACGAATAATCTTGAAATACAAAATATTTTCTAGAGAATCACGATTTTTCTTGTTTCAGCAAGTTTTGTAATAAAGTAGGAGAAAAAGAAAACGTCAAAGGTACTTTACACCGACAGTGATATGTCGCCTTTTATTCTCTTTTCGGATATGCCTTTAAAAGAACAATGTTCTTTTACACGAGAGACGGGAAAGTGGATAAGAACTGATTTGCATAATCGCTACTGATGAGAGAACAAGAGGAGAAAGTTTCAAGACAGGTCGATAATGTATGTCTTAAACTGTCTTCCATTAGATTTTTTTGCTATGGGAACAAATATTTCATCTCCGTCGCAGGTGCCTATTTGGGATTCATAGGAAGAAGTTAAAGATGAAGGCATAAAAGGAAAAATATAGTTGCTTTGACATTTGAATAGAGAATAACAGTGGTGAATTTAAATGCTTGGGGTCCTAAGGCGAAACTCTTCCTGTGGCCCCCTATTGCGTTATAATTTTGTCCTTTTAATATATAAATTCAGCTTTGCTTAAAGATGAAACTACGTTGTTGTCACTAAATACGGGTTTGTGTTTATTAGTTTACTTTATATAAACACCGAAATGAAAAAAAATATAATAGATATATTCGCCTTAAATCATGGGCATAAACAGGGGACTAAGGGTCATAACTTCTCATTGGTGAAGCAATTACATTAATTTCCCCCATACAGTTTATAGTAGAGAACGATATTCCGTACTGTAACCTCCACCCCCCATCCCATTCAACTGTAATCCTTCCCTTTCATAAAATCACGTCTACTTATATGCGGCTCAAATTAAATATTATATATCAATGAAATATATAATTGAAATATATTATTATATATTATATATAATTAAATATTCACCTTGAATTATTATTTAAAGTAAATTGTTAAACTAATTCCTCTTAGGTTACAATTAATGAAAATAATGAGTGGTAATACTTCCTTTAATCAGTTGTAATATTCTGATAATAATTAATCAAGGTGAGATTACATTTTCTAAAAAGAAAAAAAATCTGTGCCTTAAAGCAATGGCATCAGACGATACCGAATAAAAGGGTTAAACCTTTTTACAGTTTAAGGGTGTACCCAGAGGGCGGGTATACCGTAAAATGGTAGGGTACAAACAGTTACGTAAGAAAAAAGGTGAGTTAATAGTTACTCTGTTACTCCTAACTTTTACTATATTACTCGTTGCTTTTTATATATTAAACATCACACCTTTCACATATTTCGAATAGGAAAATATTGATGTTTGTTGTGTGTGAGGTTGGTATGAAGTGCCCAAGGAAAAGTAATATTTTTATTTATGTATTTTGGGGGAAATTATACATTTTCGATTGGTTACTTTAATGCAGTTTATTTCGTTCGAATCAGATCACAAACAACGAAGTTATCGACTGTAAAAGGTTTGCAGTCACGCCACCGAGCTAGCTTGCAGTCAACGTAAGCAATAAAAAGCATACTGCCATATTGCGCGATGTCGTATATCTAAAATTTAATTTTCTTTTTTTACATTTTTGTACCAGAATTTTTTTATAATGCATATTAAAGGCTATATATAATCAGAAGAAAAATTTCTTATTAGATTCTGTATTGACTTTGGCAGATACTGTTACTTGTATCACGTCTGCAACTGAATGATAGGGAGCTTATATACCCTCTGTGGAAAGTTAAAAAAAAGCTCATAATTCATGCAATTTTTAGCCAATCTACAAAAATCGAGAAAAGTTTTTAGATCTCACCAAAAGTCACCAAGTTGGCGGTATTTCGCTAACTCCAAAATCAAGAGTACCGAATTTATCGACAAAGTCAAGCATCCAGCACCTTTAAATTATAACATTTACTTACGGTTAGGTATTCGTAACAATATGGTGACACTTCCGCCTCATATTTCCATTTCAGTCCTGTCCTATTTTTTTTTTTCAAGATATACTCTACCATGCTCTAAAGTGTTTCACATAAAAAATTCCTTCCTATCTGCCCACCTGGGCGCAATTGGTCATCTAAAATCTCGGACACATATTGATCATACACCTCTAACAATTAATATTATTAACACAATATCATAATGAAACATCTTCTATACGGCTTCTAATGAAACGCAATTATTTTATATACACCCCCCCCCCCCCCCAATAAAGTACAAATATACATAACTACGTAAGATAACATAGCGGTCACTTACGTAACAAATCGTAACACTAGCGGTCACTAAATATAGCAAACCAGTTTTTATTTAGTTAGAAAGATCTGAGCCAGCGTAGCAGGCGCAGAAGTCGTAAGGTAACAAAAGTCGATCAAAGTTCAACGTGAGTCGGTCAAATATAAACCGGCCAAGGAGTAGAGCATTACCGGAGTCGGATTTTTAAATTACTCCCCCCCCCCTTTCAAAAAGGGGGGATATGTTCTCCTTTGTAATTCCAAACACCCCAGAAGCTCCTCTAGAAAGTCGAAACCATGCACACTGAACAGAACCACTATCGACCACTATACACACCTATCGACACACACATATATATGGACACACCAATCGACCACTGGGCAGAATGTAACAACAAGTCAATCGATTAAGATGACTATTTTTTTTTACATTTTATAGTTCCATACATTTTTAAAGAAAACTAAAACCTTATTATAGAAGAGTTGCAATTTAATTTGTTAAGACTGTCAGTACCCAGGTCTTTACCTGGCTTAAATACTATTTAATGATGTTTGTTTTGAGAAATATTCCTTTGTACGCCACTGTTGTAGTTATATGATATACCCGCGTAGAAATCATTTATAGAAAATTCCAAGTGTTCTTGTTTCAGCAAGTTTTGCTATAAAGAAAAGAAGGAACTGAAAACATCAAAGATACTTTACACCAACAGTGTTGTGCCTGCTTTTATTTGTTTTTAGGAGAATCTTTAAAGGAACAAAATCCTTTCACACGCGAGTAGGAGAAGACGATGAACACTGATTTGCATAATCACTACTGATGAGAGAAGACAAAAAATTCCAAAACAGCTCGATGATGTGCATCCCATCTTCTATTAGCTGTGTTTCTCCGAAAGACAAATATATCATCTCCGTCGCAAGTACACATTACAAATAGGGAGAAGTTCAAAACAGGAACATAAAATGTAAAATGGCTGATTTGCTATTTGAGAGAAAAACAAATACATGAAAATAAAATATTATCATATTTCGTTGCATTAAAATATTTTAGTTTCTTAAACTAACATTCAATTTTTCGTCAATTATGTAAATCGCAGTGCAGATTGAAAAAAATGATGTGGGCAGCATATGACTTTCCTTATATAATGCAATGAATTTACTACTGTTACAGTAAAAAAAATAGGTTATTCTTATAGTAGATACTTATATTTTTTCCAAGACATTGAATTTTCATCAATTAGTCGTCATTTTCATAGATTTAGCGTTATTTTTATACATTTGACCAGATTTTCGTTAATTTGGCAACACCTAAAAAAGTCACCAAGATGGCGACATTCCGCCAAATTCGTCGCCAAAATCTCGTCAAGTGTTATGGACGGAGAAATAAGTTATTTTTATAGAAGAAAAATGACTATTGGCGTTCAAATACAAAAGTATTACTCAAAGTGTCTTTATTCATGAATAGAACGTGCTAGATCCACAAGAGTGGTGTCACCAAATTTATCGCATGATATTACATATAAAAAGTGAACATGTTTTTCAGCAGTTATTATTTTTTTTTAATTTATGGGATTTCCTGATAAATTTATTTAAAAAATCTGCAATATCTCGAGAACAGTTCATGCTAGCGTTTTAAAATTTATGTCAATCGTTTTCTAATGAAAAATTACATAAAAAATGACTATTTGAGTAACTTTATTAAAGGTTTTAATTTTTTTATGGTTTTTTCAAAATATCACTCAAAAATTTAGGGGGGGTTCTGAATATCCGATTGCGTATAAAAACAATGGGCTTCCTGTATTCATGGATTGTAATTTTTGTACTAAATTTTGTTCGAATCGCTCCATTCGTTCATCAGTTATCGTCTCCACAGCCTCACTGACACACACACACACACACACATAAAACTCGAATTCGAATTTTCGACTCCGTCACAATACTTTCCGTATATATTATATGTATATAAGGAAAGTAAAAGATAAAAAAATATGATATTTTTCTGGCGCTAACGTTGTAAGTTTCATGTGGGAACTTAAGATTTTTAAAGGCAGCAAAACTAACACTCTCTTAAAAATTAAGGTCCAAAATTTTTTTTAAATTCGTTTTATTTTGTTTAACGACGTACAGCGCTTAGAATCGAAAATAGTCGTTTTAAATCAAAAATTAGATCAGTTAAGTTCTGTCCCATAGTCTGTACTATAAATATGCAAAGATTTAGCCTTCTAAATTACAGAATGTTTCTAAAGCGTCTGAAAATACTTTTCGGCCGTCTCCATTTTATTCAACCCCGGGGGTGTTAAAAAGTCGGCTCAGATTCTATTCCTTGGTTCCTTGGATGGAATTATAAATGTGCAAATATTCAGTGAAAATTGCTCAAAATCGTGCTAAAACATAAAATAACTCCAAAACTAATTCGAATTTTTAAAAACATCTTACCTAGGCTTATCTTTTCGGTCCTGAAGTTTAAATGAGATAGAGGCTTGATATTTGGTATATGGGCCAATCAACTGATAAAAACCTAAAGCTAATGAGTTTTTCGAAAATGTTCATTTATGGGTGTGCTCCATAGAAAGACGCTCGAAATGTGAAATGATAAAATAGCATGCTTCGGGATGAGAGAGAGACTTTAATTTGGTGTACGGGCAGATAGTTTGAGAGGAAGAAGTGTGCAATTTAAGTTTTCCAATATTTTCTTCTTTAGGGGGTTCTGCACACCAAAATATTCGATTTGCCGAATAAATGTTAAACGTGAATTAATCAAAAATTTGCATTATTCGGGGATTGCCTATTTCGACAGCGTTGATTTTCAACGGGTATTCGTCTAGTATCTTTTAAATTCGCTAAGTAAAAAAAACCGATATTCAAAGGGTTAAACTTTTGGACTGTTTAAAATAAAGAATAAATGGAAAAATTATTTTGAAGTAGCGAAAGGAAAAAAGTTTCTTTACCCCAGAAGCAAAATTTATAAAATTAATTGCTATCTCGACGAGTTTGCATTCGATTTAAGCTAAATTTTCAGAGTAAACTTATATTAAAATAATTGCATGCTCAAAATTGAAAATTTATCTTTGAAATTCTTATAAGTACATTTTAAATAAATAAATTTGTCTAGAAAAGCCTATAATTTGTCTATATCGTCCATATATATCTAAATCTTGATATAACCTTTTTAAATAAATAAATTTTATGAAATATCGAAAACGGGGTTATTTTCGATTTTAAAAGTCTGAAACTTTGAAAGTAACTCGAATAAAAGAAAAATCGACGACATTTGTCATATCGAAAGTTAAACTAACTCCTGGTAGGGAGTTTCGCGGCTGACCTTAGCCTAAATATTCCACTATAGATAAAACACACACACACAGCTTCTTGAGATTAATAATTTGCATTTTAAAGTATTGATTAATTTATAACTTATAAATTCCTATACAATATGATTCATTCAAATAATTAATTATTAATTATATTTGACAAAATATTTTTCACCCCCCCAACTCCGTTCAACATTTCTAAGACCTTCACTGAAAATAGAAATGCAATTCTATACGATTCACTTATTTAGATACGACTATTTTATTAACAAATAATCAATTTCTTTTAAAAAAAACCTGTTATTTGTATCGAGCTTTGCAAAAATAAAAGGGAAAAGAAGCATCAAAGTATTATTCATGTAGGCATTGCTTCATTTTTAGAATCTCCCTGCAAAAGAATGTTGATTTACAGGAAGAAGGAATGGGATGCAAAATCCTTTGCATAATTACTACTGATGAGAGAAGAAGAAAAAGGTTTCTAAGAAAGGTCCATAATGAGGATCAACTTCTCTTCCATTAACTGTGGTATTTTCTTGGGAAGCAAATATTTTATCTGTCGCAGATATCCGTTATTCAAAGGAAATATTTAGAAATGAATATATGAGAAGGAAGTGATCTAATATATAGGCTATTTCAAGGAGGCTGTATAATTTTGCTGACTTATAATTTTGAACAGTTATTGTTAGACACATACTTCCAATTGCAAAATTTTTTTAAATCGCAAGAAGAATTATATTAAAATACGTTTCAAACCATGCCCCGTATTAAAAATACAGAAAATTACTTTCTATATAACCAGCCTAGCAAAGAAATTCCAATTACTTAAAAAAAAATTGCATAAAATTTGAAGTCCATTAAAAATCAACTGGCGTGTAACTCAAGTCGACCGACTTCCTCATACCAGAATCCATTTTTAGTAGCTTGTTTTTACTTTCCTTATATACATAATGTATAAGGAAAGTATCGTGACGGGGTCGAAAATTCGAATTCGAGTTTTCGACGGGAGAGCACGTTTCAAGCATCCCTGATCACGATTCAAACATTTTTAGGTGATGTCTCTCTCTCTCTCTCTCTCTCTCTCTGTGTGTGTGTGTGTGCGTGTGTGAAAGTATGTGTGTGTGTGTGTGTGTGAAAGTATGTGTGTGTGTGTGTGTGTGTGTGTGTGTGTGTGTGTGTGTCAGTGAATCTCTGGAGACGATATCTCATGAACGAATGGAGCGATTCAAATGAAATTTGGTACAAAAATCACAATCCGTGAATACTGGAAGCCTGTTGTTTTTATACGGAATCGAATGTTCAGAACCCCCTAAATTTTCGAGTGAAATTTCGAAAAAATCATCAAAAAATCAAAACATTTAATATAGTTACGCAAATAGAGATTTCCTATGTAATGTTTCCTTATAAAACGAATGATATAAACTTTAGAACGCTAGCATGAACCGTTCTCGAGATATTGCATATTTTCCAAATATATTTATCAAAAAATCCCATAAATGAAAAAAAATATATATGAACTGTTGAGAAACATGTTCACTTTTTATATGTAATATAATGCGATACATTTGGTGACATCATTTTCGTGGATCTAGCTCGTTTCACTCATGAGAATAGATACTTTGAGTAATACTTTTGTATTTGAACGCCAATAGTCATTTATCTGCTATAAGAATAATTTATTTCTCCTTCCATAGCACTTGGCGAGATTTTGGCGACGAATTTAGCGGAATGTCGCCAACTTAGCAACTTCTTTGAATGTCGCCAAATTAACGAAAATCTTGCCAAATGGTTAAAAATGACGCTAAATCAATGAAAATAACGACTAATTGACGAAAATTCAATATCTTGAAAATAATATAAGAATAACCTATTTTTTGCTGTAAAAGTAATAAAATTATTGCATTATATAAGGAAAGTCATGTGCTGCCCACATCAGATTTTTTATTAATCGTTATTGTGGGTCCAAAGGATTACAACTACAACCCGTTACCCTTTCACTTTATAGGGTTTGAAAAAAGCTTCGTATTGATACCATACTTGATATTGTACACCATACTTGATATTGTATTGTGTATTGGGGGGGGGGGGCAGGGGCTAATGACGTTACAAACAAAACAAATTGTATCGCGCCTATTTTTCACAACAATGATTGAAACTATGAAGTCTCGTGATCATTGACCCAGATATAAACCCTTTTAGAATTATGAAAATTTTGTCCCATGCTGTCATGTTAAGGAAATATATAATTTCGAATACATTTCAAAGATTTCGTTCGAATTTTAAAAAATTCTTTCTAGTTCTAGATATTTTTAATAAGAAAGCCGGATATAAAATTTCGTAAAAATCCATTAATATTTATGGCTGCTATCCTATACACATGAAATCGACCACTGACATCAGACAGACAAACAGACTAACTGACAGATAGACGGACATCACTCTAAAAAGAGCCAACGCGTGTTCAGGAGGTATTAAAACATATATTGGCCTCAAAGTCTTGAAATCTAAAATTTTCGTGAAAACAATGCGTTCTCAATACTACGTATGCAATCAATGCTACAGTGCTCTGACATATTCTCACTGCGTTTTTAGAGAGCTAATGTTAGTGAGAGTTTGGATATATGCTTATGTAACATGGTAATTATTTCGACAGGATACTGACCTTGTTCGCAGTTTGACAGGTTCTATGCCGGAAAGCATCCAAAAAGCTGCAACGTTGTCTGTTTTTTAAAAGTACTTTTCGAAAATTGAAAAAAAAATTATAAAAAAAAATGGTTATGCTAAAATTTGCATTATATGACTGTATTTTTTTTCTTCAATGCAGAATCGTATGGCATAATACATAAAGACAATTTGTGTTCCTGCCTTAGTGTTTCTCAAACAAATTGAGATAATAGAATAAAATTTTCCAAAATTATTTCAATCAATGAATGTCAGAAATTTTTAAATAGTCATTTTATATGCAATTTTCTATATGAAAGCGAATGACATCATTTACAGAAATTACATTGTTCTAGAAATAATATTGAATCTAGTACGTCTGAAAAGCAGATGTCTTACGGGGAGATATAATTAATATTTGCCTACTACGAGTTGCACAATGTGTTGCGCAGTTCTATTAAATAGTTGAAATGCACATGATCTGCCTGTTACATGCATAGTCACGCTTCTGAAATACATTAGCTAAAACAAAGCTCCAAGGAGAAAGTATACTTATTTTATATTATTTTAAAATATTATTTTTATAATATTTTTTCTGGAAGTTAATTTAAATAAATATTTATCTGTATTTAATCAATTTTTCTTACGCCATTCACAGAACAACTAATAAATCAATTCTTATGACATTCACAGAACAAATTATTGTTCATCAAAATATTAAATGATTTCAAAAAATATCTTCTCTCGAAATTAGAATGAACTAGATCTACTAGAATGATGTTAGCAGATAAGTTGCAGTATTGCATACGGAAGAGGAACATATTTGAAGATAAATAATTGCTACTTATTTATTTGAAAAACTCGTAATGTCTGGAGAACGGCATGCGAGCGTTTTAAGGTTTGTGGTCATTGATTTCTAATAAAAAATTACGTATGAGGTGAGTTTTTATTTGACTGTGTTGAATGTCTTGATTTTGTCAAAGATTCATTCGAAAATCGTATTATGTCTCAAAAACAGTACAGGCGGCCCTCGACTTTCGCACATAATTGGTCCTGAAAATGTGTGCGAATGTTGAATGTTCGAAAGTAGAGGGATATAAAAAAAGCCCATCAAAAATTGTATTTTGAAACATTTATTTATCAATAATAATAGTATTTATTTATCAATATACATAATTAAGTTACCGAGGCGTGTTGAAGTGCTTTCAGGTGTTTTCTTTATAAACTTGTCAAGAGTTAGTTGAATGCCACCCTTCTTTTTCTTTTCTTGATAAGAGTTCTATAACATGCTGTGTCTTTCTCAATCACCCTACGTACTTGAGATATACGTTCTCTTTTGGAATCACATTCTTCCATGATAGTCAAAAATTTGCCAAGATGCATGAAGGCTTCATTCATATTTTTGATTGTCAAAGTCTTGACGATTTCATCAGCTTCTTCTTCCTCACTTTCAAGGTGCACTTCATTTAATTCTTGTTGCTCAATTAAGTATTCATTTGACAGAGGTACTGAGTGAGATTCAATCAACTCATTAACATCATTGTTGAAGTCCAAGTTTAGTTCATTCTTTAGGCTAACTATTTCATCTGTGATAGTTTCCGCAGTTTCATCAGAATTTATAAAATCACTCATCATTTGTGGGCAAGATTGTTTCCAAGAACCTTTCATTGTTGACTCTTTTATTTCAGCCCACGAGTCTCCAAAATTGTTTATTGAGTTCCATGTAATTATAGTTCTTCCTAAAATCTCTTAATGTAGGCTCATCTTCCCTGTCAGTAGTCTTGATGGTCTGATTCATTATTGTCTTCATATAATATCGTTTAAAAGTAGCTATCACTGTAGTTATCACTTGCTAACGCAAGACTTACATTGTAGACATTTGGCCCCCACCACCACCGCGGCTCGAAACCCCAATGACGTCACAACGATTCCGAAAAGTCCGCTGCTCTAGGCGGCAATGATTGAGCGCCAGCTACCGCGCTCCGTAGGAGTGACTACATTTACGCCAACGATTTTTGCATTATCGATAAAAAGCTTTAAAAATATGAATTTTTAAAAATGTGCGAATTGTGCGAAAGTCGAGGGCCGCCTGTATAGTGTTCTGAAGTTTGTATTATTTGTTATTTAATGCAAAATTACGTCCTAAATGTTAATTTATTAATCGTTATTAAACATCCTGATCTTATGATTTTGTCAAACATTTATTAAAACAAATTTAGGGTTCTTTCGAATACTGGATATCGTTTAAAATCAATAGGGGTCCAATATTTACTGACTATAATAATCGAACCAAATTATTTTCGAAACGCTTCATTCATTTGGGAGATCCCAGTATTTACTGATTATAATAATCGTACCAAATTACTTTCGAAAAGCTTCATTCGTTCGGGAGATTCCAGTATTTACTGATTATAATAATCTTACCAAATTATTTTCGAAACGCTTCATTCGTTTCGGAGATTCCAGTTTTTACTGATTATAATAATCTTACCAAATTATTTTCGAAACGCTTCATTCTTTTGGGAGATTCCAGTATTTACTGATTATAATAATCGTACGAAATTATTTTCGAAACGCTTCATTCGTTTGGGAGATTCCAGTATTTACTAATTATAATAATCGTACCATATTAATTTCGAAACGCCTCATTCGCTCGGGAGATTCCAGTATTTACTGATTATAATAATCGCACGAAATTATTTTCGAAATGCTTCACTCGTTCGGGCGACATCTCTTCTATACAGTTAAGGGCACACACACGACATATGCATATATACACACTAGCATACATATGCACACACTAACCACACTAACATACACAAACTAACCGCACTAACACACACTAACATTCATACACACAAACTAATATACATATACACACTAACATACATACATACAATGGCATACACACATACACTGGCATACACACATACATTATCTTTAAAACATTCAATTCGAAAGCTGATAGCGACGAGCAGCGTCATTGGTGTGGACGTGGTTCCCCTCCTGGTTCCCCTCCTATTCTCTCGAGCTTTTGTCTATTTAGGGGTTTCCTGAGCTTCTATGATGGTTAAATGTGCCTGCCCTGTTCCACAGTTGCCAAAACGAAGCAACTATCACATTGCTCCAAAAAAGTTGGCGACTGATACATCTGTTGAACCAACCAGCTTCCCGGGCTTATAATGCGACCCCTCTCTAAATACGACAATTGTTGTTCTTCTTCTTCGACCCAGACCGTCCTACCTACCAGAAAGGTATAAGGTATCTGTTTGGATGGCCGAGAAGTGCCACCCAATTTAGATCGAACCCAGAGGAAGGCATCCACAGGGACCGTACCCTCCTTCTCCTACCACTAACCTCTCGGAAAGACTTAGGACCCACATGTTTAACGTGATCGTACTCCGCGTGAACATGGCGGCAGTTGTGGCAGTGGCGGGAATAGAACCCGGACCGTCCGAGTGCAAGTCCTGCGCGCTAACTGCTAGGCTGTCGTCCCCCGACAATTGTTCATTATGTGATTATGATGATTTATATTTTATTACCTACAAAATAATGCAGAAGTTTCTGTAGGCCCATGTAACCGCCCTGGCCTGGCATTATTTTTCGTAAAAATAAATTTCTGGGAGTGTTGGTGCCTCATGGCTTTGTGGTGGCGCGTTTTGTTTAGTTCATAGGTTCTCAACCTCTTTTTGCCCACCTCCCACTTTGAGAATATTTTTTTTCCTAATGCCCCCCCCCCCAATTTTTTTTACTTGCGAATCTGAAACAGCTATTGCCACGATTATATTTAAACGTGTAATATTATATACTATAGTCGTAAGATAGGATATGGTCCTATCCTATTTCTGAGTTTAAAGAAGACTGTTTCAATGAGAACAATTAAAAAACGCATACTTAATTACATTGAAAAGAATTTTTATTAACATTCAAAAGACATTAAATTTATAACTTATCTAATGAGAAGGTTGAATTTGATGCATTTTAAGGAGTTTGTTAATATCAGGCCCGATTTTACTTAAAAACAACCGTCAGTCGCCACGTTCAGTAACATGGAGCCGATTTCTCTTTTTAGTTACCAACGTTGCTACAGCACTAAATCCACGTTCAGCTAAATAGGAAGATGGGAATGCTATCAGAAATCATTGAACAATCGACCATAATCCTGGGTACAGTTGCAAAATCGACTTCTGCAGCCAAAATTCTTGGAAGCCATTCTTGAATTTAATTTTCAATTCCTCATTTGTCGTCAGTTCTATTAGTTCTTCTTCTAACTAGGATGATCCTGCTGTGTTGACATTTGAAAAAGGATCCAAAACCCAGTCTGGTATGTCCATGTTTAAAATGTCCTGGAATCGTTCCTTGAAATCACTGTGGAGGTTTTTCAACTGTTGACAGTAAAGAAGCAAGTTGTCGTGCTTGAATGATACTGCTGATAAATTTGGGAAGTTATTGAATTCGCGTCTGCCGATATTTCTTTTGTATAATAGCAGTTTGGACACGAAAGCAGCAACGCTATTTTTTGTCTTAATCAAGTTTAAGTCGTCGCCTTGAAGTTGGAGATTGACATCATTAAACAATTTATACAGGTCTGTCAAGTACGCAATATCGTTCTTTGATGAGATAAGGTTGTCGCGCAATTCCGTGTCTTTGTTTCCTAGGAACTCTATCACAGACCCAAACTGATTGTAAAATCGAGTCAAACAAGTACCTTTTGACAGCCAGCGCACCTCTGTGTGAAGCAGCAATCGGTTGAAATCTTCATCATTGGCAATGCAAAACTGACTAAATAATCTGTCATTCAACGAGTTACTTCTGATTTTATTAACTGCTCTGATAACATATTGCAGTGATGTATGGAGGCGTTCACTTAAATTTTTCGCAACCGAATGCTGGCGATGAATTACGCAATGCACAGCAAGCACGTCAGGAACTTTATTTTTTAAGCACGCTATGAAGTCTTTGTGACGCCCTGTCACAGCCGGTGCTCCATCCGTAGCAACTGACAAAATATTATTAAAAAGAATTTCCTTTTCGTCACAAAACTTTTCCAGTGTATTAAATATAGTTTCTCCTTTTGTATCTGTTTCCAAATTCGTAGCAAACAATAGTTCTTGACATATTTTCTCGTCTTTGATAAACCTCACGTATGACAATAACAATGCTTCATTGGTTGGTAAAGTGGACTCATCCAGCTGAATTGAAAATTGACAAGTCTACAGATGATTGCACAGTGATTCTACAATGTTTTCAGCCATCTTATCAATTCGTCTTTGCGCAGAACTATTGCTCAAAGGAATTTTTCGGATAATATCTGCAGCTGGTTTATGGAGCACAGTGGTTATTACTTCATTTACTGCTGGTAAAATTAAATCTTCCTCAATAGTATGTGGTTTGCATGTTTTAGCAATCAACAATGAGATATTGTACGAAGCTCGAAGTCCGTCATCGTCTTGCTTAGAAGCTGATGAAAATTTTTTTGATACAGCTGGCTGAATTTCGTACTTCTTTTTCATGTCTTGAAAATAGGTCACATCTTTGTCTTTCTTATCCGGGTGTATTTTATTAAAATGATCTTGAAGCCTAGAAGGCTTCATCGCTTCATTTGAAAATGTTTTTTGACAAATAAGGCACATTGGCAATGATGGATTTGTGGGATTTTCGATACATCCGTACTTAATATAATCCACACTATACTGCCGCCTCTTCTTTTTTGCTTCCGATATGATTTTTACTTTACAGATACGTGAGTAGTATTAGTGTACTTTTAAAACCCTGTCATCAATTGCGCGCGATAATGCTAATGAAAATAAAATGAACAATCACTGCCTTTATATAGGTTGGAGACATATAACACGCATCGACAGGAATAAGATAAACATGCAGTGACTCGTTTATAACACCCGGCGCCGAAGTAAAGCGTGGGGGGAAGGGTGATGCGGGAGCACAGTGCGGATCAAAACAAGCACAGATAATACTGTCAATTCTTGCAGGATTGCAAAAATCACGTCATTTAACAAAAATTTGTTATAACTGAATTGCTACAAGCATATTTTTTGCTATTTTTTATCAACAGGCTTTTGTTAACATTACCTGTATTTATATATGAGATATTTCACGTGAAATTGGAAGATTTGAAAATTTTTAATTCAAATCTAAAATTAAAAATTTTCAAAAAAATTTTAAAATTTTAAAAATTTTAAAAATCATCCAATTTAATGTAGATCTGAATGTAATGGAATCTTTAAGTTCAATTTTCATCCACTTCCCGAACTACCGAAATATGTGAATTTTCGCACACGTGATAAAAATGATTAAAATACATACGATAACAAAAATTAACCAATATTAAAGTTTACTTTAGTTAGTACGTGATTAGCGTGTTTTTTTTTGTCTTTTTTAAACTATATTTTTTTAATCTGCCCTCCGCCCCTCCTAACCATCTCAACGCCCCCTAATTTTCTCTGGGTCTTCTACTGCCCCCTGAAAGTCTCAAACGCCCACAAAGGGGCGTTATCGCCCAAGTTGAGACTCTATGGTCTAGTTAGTCCCGCTGTGGGCGGGGCTCTGGTCTGCTGGCTGGGGGCTCCGGTCGTCTCCGTTGTCGCTCTCTCTGGGACTGATGGCGGTTGGCCCCGCTCGCCGGGGCGTGGGCCAGCAGTCCCCTTGGTATCCTGGGTTGCTCGCGCGTGGCATGGTGGAGTCGGCGGTTTTCTCCGTCCAATGGGCTTGGGCTGCCCATTGTTTCTTCTTAGTGCTGGGGGTCGTTTTTCTTCTCGGCCGTGGGCTCATGAGCTACCCTACGCCATTCGTAACGGGTGCCACTATCTGAGTTTCTAATTTCCAACTGTTCATAGCACTATCGAGTACATCATTAAGCTTCGGACAGCCGCGAAATTCAGTGGAAGTTTAGCTGAACTCCCAAGACGACAAGTCTCGCCGAGATTATTCTAAGATTCGATTTAGTTAAAAAGTTATATGTGAAGTTAAAAGTGAAAATTCGGACAAAATTTGTCATTTTAAAATCATTATTCCAGCAGATGATTTTAAAGTGTTGTGAGTGGGTTTAAAATGTTTAAAAAAGTGCTTATCAGTCAAAATCTCGTATTCGAAAATATTCAGGAAAACAATAAACTTCATTTATACAATAATATGAAAATAAGAATATGCTTTAAAAAACAAAAATTTGCGCCTTACAAGTATGGAAAAAAAAATAATGAAATAATTTCTACTCGTCCGTTCTAGCTCATTAACAGTGAGCCATTGATCTTTTCCTTACTCTCATGTTCTTTTATCCTTAGCCGTTGCCAAATGTGACTGGGGAATGTTTTCATAGATATTTCTCCTTTGCTTTCAATTATTCTCCTCTTTCGCTAAAGTACACCGCGAAAGCAAAGAAGAGATTAAAGACAATTAGCCCGGAATGTGTGACTTTTTGGATTAAGGATTAGGTATGGATTCAAAGGGGACTGGGAAGAGGCTAATTAAGGATTTTACCGCAGAAAATCTTCAAATATAACATACAACTGCAATTGATAGAACAAAGTTATAATGTATAGCACAAATGTAAGATAATTTTTACTTTCCATACAATACGTTTAATGTAACAATGTGGAAAGGGGAAAATTTACTGAATATTATACAAAGAATAAAATCGGTTAGTTAAAAAGAAACTGACATATGTAGGACGTTGAACATTCCTGTTCTCGAGATTGGAAAAATCTCTAAAATTGGAAAAATCGTAAAAAATAAACATATATATTATTACCAAGTTATTTAATTCTTCTTAAGTATTTTAATTCAGAATTCTACGCGGAACGTGATATCGCTGAAATAAATTTAACAAAGTGAATTAAATTTGTTCCGATTATTTCAATTCTTAAACATCAAAGACATTTGATGTTCGGGGAAAACAAACTAAAGAAAATATCACAATTTTTCGAACATTTTGTTCGAAAAACGAAAAAACGCTAGAACATGTCGTTCTTAAGATATTGCACGCTTTGGATTTAAAATTTAATTAAGCATTCAATTAACTTAGCTATTTTTATATATAAACCAAGACACCAGTTCTAAAGAAAATGTTATTTAAGATTCTTGCCTTGCAAAAAATTTACAAATAAACATACTCTCAAAGTTTGTTAAAAGTTCCAATGAACATCGTAAATGCAGGCAACAGTTTTACTTATTTTTGTTCTGAGTAATATAATGAACGAAAATGTTGAGTCTTGTGAATAGTTCAATTAGTTTTAAAGTTATTAATTACTTCTAAGTGATAAAAAATGGTAACTCTGCGATATATATATATATATATATATATATATATATATATATATATATATATATATATATATGTAAGCGTCAACAGAAAACTAATTTCTTTTCTTTTGTAACCTTGCACTAGCTGCACGTTTGAATCACGTGATGTTTCTCGACAATGTACTTCGATGCTCGTTCTCGATGTAATGCGATGTATTATATTTGATGTTACAGTAATTTTAATTTTTTGATGCGCTGTTCTCGTATTTAATAAATATTTTCTTTACTTATGCTATAATTTATTTAACTACAATTCTTCTGCCTTATACATCCTTACAATATTAGGAGTGGGCTAGATCTATGCAGTGGTTTGACTTTTTAGCCGTGTGTGTGTGTGTGTGGGGGGGGGGGTGAATGACATTTTAGAGGGCCAAGTTTTCTATTTGCCCTATATAAATATATTTAAATGCTGTGTCACATAAATAGAAACTAGGTTTCATAAAATGTCGCCCCCCCCCCCCCCCCCGAGATATTTTATGAAACCTGGGTATGCCTGAAAGAAACACTGGATAATACACGAACAATTTTAGATGATTTGGGTATCATCATTTTAGCTTGAAGTTTTTGCCAACAAACAAACCAGGAAGCCGATAAGACAAGTAGAATAGCTAGTCGACTACGGCCACGAAAACTGCCTTCGCAACGTAAATGCGTTTGAATAATTTCGATTTGAAAGAATATAGTGATGTAATAAGAATAAAAGAAACATGTCTTATTTAGCTAGAGGAACGAAGTTTGATTTGATATTTTTAGCAAGTGAAGTTTGAGAAACTATCCCAGAAGATACAATTGTAGAGTTAAAAACAAAAATATTATGTAGTAAAGATTGCAATGGATAATTTTTAAAACAGATGTTAGCAACATTCATTTTTGATAGAACAGAAAAGGAAAAATTAGAGCAAGGTAAGGAATTGGAAAGGGAAAAATTAAAATATGAATTTGAGCTGCAAAAATTAAGGATTGAGACTTCAAACAAAATAAACATTGTTGATTTGAATTTAAATCCACTTAATGTTGAAAACCCTGAAAATAAAAGCAAGCGTTGTAATTTACAATTTTTAATGCAGAATATTGAAATTAAAGAAAGTTATATTAGTTTTTATTAACATTATTTTAAAGAGAAGCTCATAGAGTAAACATACATGAAGAGAATTTAGTAGTCCATTTCAAGTATTATTACGAAATATCACAATTAATTGCACGTGAACCCGATTATGTTGCAATATGAGCAGGTCAAAAATTTATTATTAAAGAGGTTTAGGTTGAGCCCGGAAAAATTTCGACAAAAGTTTGTTTATCATCAAAAATCACCTAAAGTCACTTATCGCAATTTTACTTTCGAATTGAAAAACTATTTCAAAGAATGAATCAAATGATTAAATGTAAACAGCTTCGACAAACTTAAAGAATTAATTATTTCAAATCAATTAAAAAGAAAAGTTCCAAATGAAATGACAAATTGGATGAGTAAGAAAGTGTCGTTTAGAATTATTGGCGACCAGTTCTTATTCGTAAACATTTTACTCTAGTAACGGACTGTTCAGCGATAAGATTTTTTGCCACTCAAAGGAATCTCAAACCTCAGAACTCTGGGCAAAACTCTTGAGCGAGTTCGACTATGAGGAAAAACATCGTGCAAGGGATAAAATGTGCCATGTTAATACCTTATTAGAGAACCAGTAGACGAACAAAAATTTACACCTAATGATAAATCCGATCTAGTAAGTCCTGTTCAACTAACAGATTCACCTATAGTATTATAAATTGCTACTGAAATCTACTGGTAGACTTACTACAATCTCCGGATAAAGAAGTACAAAATATTTTGCAAGCAATAACTAAACCCTCAATTTACCAAAACCTAGCAGAAAGTCAACAAACTAATCAGTATAGTCTAGAAAACGGAATTATTTATAGAGTAATAATAGATCGTGATGTAATCATGAAATTGTTATGCCTCGACTTATGCGGAAATATTAAGTTGTCCAATTATGTTGGACATTTTGGAATCGACAAAGTTAGGCAGATAATTCAAGAAACATTTTGGCTTCCAAATATGACGAATTACATAAAGTAGCATATACGACAATGTGTCAGCTGAACTTTCAACAGAGTTCCTGTTGGAAAATGCAAGGGGCATTAAACCCAATTTCCCCTGGAAGACGACAGTTTAAAATTACCCATATTGCCTTTTTTGGACCCCTTACAGCTAGTTCTAATAGAAACACTGAAGTTTTTGTCATCATAGATAACTTAACGAAATTCAAGCGTTTACATGCTTATTCCACATGCACAACGGCTAATGTGATAAAATGTTTAGATGAATTTATCCAAGAATTTGAGCTATGATACGGGTAATCTCTGTCTGGTAGGTCGGACGGTCTGGGTTTCAACAACAACAACGGGTAATCTCTGATCACGGAACATGTTTTACTTCAAAGACATTCACGGAATACTGCAATGGAAGAAAAATTAAACACACATTAATTTGCAGTCAACGACCGCAAGTAAATGGTCAACTCGAACGAATAAATCGAATTTTGATTCCTGCCATTACTGTGAGTTGTATGAAAGATAACCAAAAGCATTAGGACAAGTTTATGACAGAAGTTCGAAGTAAAATAAACTGGACACGAAGCAAATCCACTGGCAAATCTGCATTCGAGTTGCTGTATGGTTATGTACCAGAAATAACGAATGATTTTCCAATTGATCTGCTGCCAGAAGAAGGAAGATATTGTGAACCAAAATTTCTACAGACAAAAGCATAATACACCATTTCTTAGTCTCTAGATAAAATGAAGAAAAATTGTGATAAACGACATTGCCCAGTTTTTAAGAAAGAAGTAGGCTACATTGTCCTTTTGAAGCGCTTGCCAGAGCACACTGGTAACAGTACAAAACTACAAGTACGATACAATGGACCCTTTGATCGTCCATTTTGTTGCTCCAAGTCCTCTGGACGAGCCGGACGGCCTGGGGCTTTCACAATGGACCCTTTGTGGAAAAAACTGTTTTACCCTCTGACACATATAATGTCTGATCTGCTGAATATTGGACAAAGGCGAAGACGACGTCCAAGTTATGCATTAAAGCGTGCACCAAACAAAAACTTTCATTATTGTGAGGCTGTTGTTTTGGTATAAATTATTGTTGCGAACGCATAATATTCTCTCACTGGCGTCTCCCGTGTTGTGTTTCGTCTCTTTCTCAGACCATATGGCTCCGGAAGCCAACGGCAGGAGCATCCTATCCCATGACGTCATTCTAGGGTTGCCACTGGTGGAACTTAAGAGGAGAAAATGGGTTGCCAGATTTGGCGATTTTTAGCCAATTTGACGTCTTCCTATCTAATATCTACGAGACATTAGATAATTCTAGAAGTTTCTGCAGAAAGAGCCAATAAAAAGGGGTCATCATTCAGCGGGAGTTCAGGTGACAAGATACGAGCTATATTGAACTGGGATTTTTATCAATGTTTTGAGAATAGTAGTAGCTGTTTCGCGGAATTATTTTTCATCAATATTTTGAGAGTAATATTACTTATTTTGTTAAATTAGGAGCATTTAAGTGCTGCTTGATTGTATATTGTTCTTGTTTACATTGTGCTTGTGAATAAACATGTTTAGTTGTCCAGAAATTTGGGACTCATTCTTGTATACTGCGTGCACACCTACAATTTCAGAGGATACGCTGTAACAAATTGGTTTCAGGAGTGGGGGTTTCTGGAAACTTGACGAAGGGTTATAGCTCCCCCAACTAGAAAAACAATGGGGGAACAGTTATGAGAGATGATGGAATTTATGAAAGCTTGACAAGAAACTATGCAAGCCGAACAAGAAGCTATATGAAATCCATACAAAACGAGATGAAATCCTTACAAGACAAAATGAAATTCGGACAAAACGACATGAAAACAGGACAAGATGAGATGAAAGAAGCTATGAAAACCGTACAAGATGAGACAAAAGAATCTACAAAAGCCGTACAAGATGAGATGAAAGCCAGACAAGAAGCCACGGAAGAAAAGATTAAGTCAGACAAGACGAGATGAAAGAAGCTGTGAAAGTCGCACAAGATGAGATTCAACCAGAAATTAAAGCCGGACAGGAAGCGATGAAAGAAGATATCAATTCGGTGAAAGAAGATATTAAAGATGAAATGAAAATAAAGAAAGCCTAAGAGGGGAAACAAAACATAAAATCCGTCAAGAAGACATTAGTGCCGGGTAAGAAGAAATGAAAAAGCTCGAAAGAGATTGCTGGCTGTCGAAAGAAAATCGTCAGTCGCTAATTCGGATTTTCATATGCCTTCGGTATGCGAAGTAAAAGATCCTACATATGATGGACAAAGCATTTGGATTTTCGCGCGCAATTCCATATTATCGCAGAAGAGAACGAATGGGACGAAAAGACGAAAGTTTGCCAAAACTCTACTTTCCTTCAAGGTCCTGCAGCTGATATTTTGCAAATGTTCGTAACTGAGAAAAGACTGGACTTCGTAGCCTTAGCTAATGCCCTAGAACTCCGCTATGGGGAAAATAATTTGAAATGAACCAGCAGAGTCCAATTAAAGTTTCATCGTCAAAAGTCTGGAGAGAATCTATATGAGAGAATTTATATGTTTTCGGTTATTGAAATACTTTGTCTTTTGCAGGATGCACTATGGATGTTCGTGTAGGCATTACAGCACAGTATTTCATAGATTCCACTCATGACCCAGACATCCAACACGCTTTCTTATTGCCGAAATCAAGAATCTGAGTGCAGCATTGTCCCTAGCCCGCAAGTTTGAAGCGTCAAGAAGCGTCTCGTGGGCTTTATAGACTAAGTGTACGTGGCGTGGCAATGACTGATAGTACTCAAGAATCTGAGATGCTGCGCACTATAAAGGAAATAAAGGATATACTGTAGAGACAAAGTAACGATACATTCAACTGGTCGGTTGGTTCGTTTTCAAAAGGACTAGTGTGCTGAACCTGAGGAGAAAGAGACCATACAATGAGAAGGTGCCCATTATCTGCGCATGAGAATAATAGGGCATTCCCTTCAAAAATGTCATAGGAAAAATAATCAGCGACCATCTTGAGGGGGCGGAGTTTACGTACGAAGAAAATGCCCCATTGAAGACATTTCGGATTTCATCGTTGCACGAAGAAAGTAATGGACTTTACGTCATGGGCCGTATAAACAACACCGCATGTCAAATACTTCTAAGCACGGATGCGAATGTGACCATC
Organism: Amaurobius ferox; assembly: GCA_951213105.1. Classification (NCBI taxonomy): domain Eukaryota; kingdom Metazoa; phylum Arthropoda; class Arachnida; order Araneae; family Amaurobiidae; genus Amaurobius; species Amaurobius ferox. The sequence continues at coordinate 129,902,885 of OX578145.1, forward strand.
ATTAAAAGTGAAGTATCTCGCTGAATTAAAGGTCAACTTCTTTATACGGCACCCTCTATATCTTTGCTCACAGTTACTGGAGAAACAGCGAACGTGCATAGAAAAATGGAACTTATTATTTCTGTCAGGGCGAGCCTTTATCATCATGTTGCTTATGTTGCAAATATTTATGACCCATGCATTCATGGACTAGACTTCTTAAGAGAACACGGATTTGGCCTAAACTTCAAAAACAACGAATTACAGACAGCTACCGAAGAGATTCCTTTATTTGGAACAGAATCAGAAGGCATCCCAGAAACATAGTTACTGCGGAAGATATTTCGCTGTCAGCACGAAGCGAGTGTTTGGTGAGAAGAATCCAGGAAGGCCCCAAAATACCTTGAATGGCAGTATTAGATTTTCCATCTCTATAGAGAAATTAGATTTTCCATCTCTATAGGACTATAGAGAAATAGAGATCCTTGTGGCCTCGGCTCTCGTGAATGTTTCAAGAAACTACATACCTGTTCGAATAGCTAACATCAGCGACAGCCCTAAAATAATTCATAAAGGGAAGTAGTCGACTTCAGTCACTACGGTATGCGGTAATCAATATAATGAGTAGTTGTCAAAAGGATATAGACATCAGTCAAGAACATCTAAGCACCATCTTGAACAATCTCGGCGGGCCAATCGTACAGAACACAAGGCATGTAAAAGTCTCATTTCGGAATTCCGTGCAATCTTTTCAACTGCTTTGAAAGACATGGAACGTACCGAACTAACTAAGCATAGAATCGACACCGGCAACCAGTTCCCGATTAAACAAACTCACCGAAGACTTTCACTCGCAAAAAATAAGTAAAAAAACTATTAAAAGACATGCAGAAAAGCGACGTAATCGAAGTACCGTCAGTTCTTTGGCCACTCCAAATGTCTTAGTGGAGAAAGATGGATCTAAAAGATTATGTGTTGATTATAGAAGACTCAACTCAGTGACAAAGAAAGACGGGTACCCACTGCTAAGAATTGGCTACACATTAGATGCACTCTCTGGGAGCAAGTGGTTTCCTACTCTAGACCTTAAAAGTGGCTACTCGCAAGTGGAGGTCCATACTGACGATAGAGAAAAGACAGCTTTTACCACAAGACAAGGCCACCGGCAATTTAAAGTGGTGCCTTTTGGACTTTGTAAGCACCCGCAACTTTTGAACGTCTGATGGAGACCGTGTTGAAATATCTCTGTTGGGAATCCTGCCTCGTCTACTTGGAGGACATAATTATTGCTGAACAGTCATTTGACGAATATTTACAAAACCTTAGGCAGATATTTGAAAAATTAAAGAATGATAACTTAAAAATAAATCCTTCAAAATTAAAACTATTTCAGAGAGAAATCGCATATTTGGGACATATCATTTCTGAAAAGGGTGTAAGGACCGATCCTGATAAAATCTATACTGTGAAATAATGGTGCAGACAGCAAATTGCTCAACTAAAGAGTTTCCTCAGTCTGTGAACCCATTGCCGTCATTATGTAAAGAACTTCTCAAACATTTTCAGACCCTTGCATCGGTTGACGGAAGGAGACAAGAATATTGAATGGACGGCGGAATGTAAAGGCGTCTTCAATCGGCTTAAAAATGCTAGTTTCAGCCCCCATTTTTTCATATTCTCAACCAGAGAGCATTATGCTTATTACCGATGTTAGTAAAGAAGGAATAGGAGCAGTTTTCTCGCTGGAAATATGAGGGTAAGAACGTTTCATAGCATACTTTAGCAAGCGTTTGTCGAAGCCTGAACGAAATTACTTCGTTACAAGGAAAGAACTGTTGGTGATTGCTATATTCGTAGATCATTTCCATCATTACTTCTACAGAAGGAAATTTCTGTTGCGGACAGGTCACGTTGCTCTGAGCTGGTTCCTTAGTTTCAAGAACCCTGAGAACCCAGACAGTCCAGCTCACTCATGTGTATGGAGCAGTTGAAGGAACGGCCGGGAAGGAGTTTTAAGAACTCTGAGAAAACAGTCCGCCCAGCTCACTCGAGAGTATGGAGCAGTTGAATGAACGACGATTTCAAGAATACGACATGGATATTAAAAACAGAAAGGGATCGTTTCATAGAAGCGCCGATTCGCTCTCAAGAAGACACTCTCCTTTAAACTGTGTGCATTGCTTTAGTGCTGAAATAGAATTGGAAAGCCAGATTTCAGCAACCATCCGGTAAGTTATCACCTATCACATTTCAAGTTCACCACCAACCCCCTGGAGTGACGAAGAACTTCCTGGAACCCAATGAAAGAACAGAAATATCGAGCGAATCCTGATCCGTACAGAGCCGCAATTCTCTTGAATTAGAGGCCAACATGGCTAGGAATTTTCCGCTTCTCACCTGAAATAAAACGATATTGGACAATGTGGGATTCTCTGCACTTGAGGAACGGTTAGTATACCGTAAATAGGAGAGCGACGACGGAAAGAGGATCAGTTGGCAGTTACTTTTCCCTCGTTCCAGAGTGCGTACCTTCCTCGTTAGCGTACTAAATGAGATACATGACAACCCCACTCGAGGATAATTTGACTTCAGTAATACGCTGAACAAAGTCCGTGAACGCTTCTAGTGCAATGCGAGATCCGATGTTGGGCGCTGGTGAAAACAATTCACGGAAAGGGGAATTCGGAAGGGGCCGAAGAACAAATCACGTGGGCTTCTTCAGTGTTATAACGTCGGAGCTCCTTTCGAGAGAATTGCACTCGAAGTTTGGGGGCAATTACCACGAAATTTAGACAATAACAAATATATCCTTGTAGTTATGGACTACTTCACAAAGTGGTTAAAAGCTTACGCAATTCCTGACCAAGAATCTACAACTATCAGTGAAGTTCTAACTAGGAACTGGATATGTCGTAACAGAGTTCTCTCTCTCATTCATTCTCCCCCCCCCCACGGGGCGGGCCACCCAAGATGGTGGTTTCGGATGTTGGCTCTGTAGCCTTGATCCTCCAAACTGGGGGTTAAATTAATCCGGGGTAATCAACCTCGCTGCTGATGACTCACGGATGCAATCGCGGAAGTGACGAGGCAGTCCCCGGACTCTTCCAGGTGGCTGGATCACGGGACTGTGGCTATTTATGCCCTGAGCCCAGGTCTGGCCGGTGACCGGAGTCGGGCCCGGCAGGTGCCTTCGGCCCCTGCCCGGTGAATGATTCCGCCGTGTTTCGCGACCGAGGTTGCGGCTTTGCTGGAAAAGAGATGTAGTGGTTGCGCCTCGATGTCCCACTGAAAGCTATAAACACCAGTTGGTTAGCTGGGCTCGCAGGTATGTAATCTCATTCATTCTGAGGAGGGAACGAACTTTAGCTCTGGAATATTTACGGAACTGTAAAAACTACTCGAAATGCAAAAGACTCGAAATGCACAGACTACTCCTCTTCAATCTCAATCGGACGACATGGTAGACAGATTCAACAGAACGGTATTTAATCATCTCTCCATATTCGTATCCAGAAACCAGCAAGGCTGAGGCGTCACCTCAAGGACTCGAGGACGGGGTTTTACGGAGTGCCCAGGAGGGGAAAGAATTCCCCCCTTTAAACTCCGGACGAAGAGGAAAAGAGATACGAAAAAGGAAACATATGTGACAGAATTTACATCTGAAGGAGTGCTTGGGGGGGGGCTCAACCGAAGTCGGGCCCTTCCCCAAGTCTGCAGAGGAGGAGAAAGGACTAGGGCCCAAGTGGGCGCCTAGCAAGATAAAAGGAGGGGTAGAAGAGGGGCGCCCCGAGGGACGCAGGGCCTTGAGCTTGAGACAGGGAGGGGGGGTACCGAACATTACAAAAAAAAAAAAAAAAAAAAAAAAAAAAAAAAAAAAGTTAGTCGAAACAACGCGAGTTCCCAAAAGCAAGGGAGGGGCACGGTTAAACTAGAGTTCTGAAGCCACTACAAACGTGGGGGGGGGAGCTGCAAAACAATGCTAGATACGGCGGCCCCGTGGGGGGCGCAGGAATGCATCCTTGGGGCGACGCCACGGCAACGCCCTCGGACGCTTACGTGCCTTTGGGTGTGTCGGGTTATACCCCGGGATGCTATCTAACGTGTGATTGTTTACTCCACTGAGACCTCTGAGAAACTTTTGAGCTAAATTTTGAACATGTTCTAAAAAGGGTCGAATGTTGAGGTCTCTATGCAGAACTTCCAGCCGGACGTAACTCGGCAACCTAAAAAACGAACGAAGTGCAATATTTTGCACAACTTGAAGCTTCCTAAGGTGAGTCTCCGCTGCGGTTCCCCAAATAGGAGATCCGTACGTCATAATTGGACGTATGCAGGCTTTGTACAGCAATAACTTATTTCTAGTTGACAGGCGGCTGTTCCCAGCCAAGAGGGGGCGCATGAGGGCGAGTGCAGACTTCACTTTCTGGCATGTTTCAGAAATGTGAAGTTTCCACGATAATTTGGAATCCAAGTACACTCCAAGGTACTTGTAGCTAGATTGCCAGGGAATGGGCTCGTTGTTTAAAGTTAAATTAGTGACGGGGATTCGACGAGGGGGGGGGGAAACTGACGGCAGCACACTTGGCGACGTTGACTTTTATCCTCCAGTTTTTTAACCATTGCGTCATCTTGTCCAGGTAATCCTGAAGCGTTTTGTGCACGACATGTGTATGTTTATGTTGTGCAATCAGGGCCGTGTCATCGGCATATAGGCCTAAAGTGACACCGGGGAGTCGTGGAAGATCGTTAATGTATAGGTTGAACAACTTGGGGCCGACAAGAGACCCTTGCGGGACCCCACTGAGTATATTCCTGGGGGAGGAGAGAGAGTTAGACACTCTTACCACAAAGCTATGCTCTGTTAGGTAAGAGTGGAGGATCTTAATAAGATGAGCAGGAAAGTGTAGAGCAATAAGTTTAAAGAGGAGTCCAGATATCCATACCTTATCAAAGGCTTTCTGGATATCCAGGAAAATGACAGTGGTGTTGAGATGCCTGGATCGACCATCATGAATGAGTTCTGCGACTCTGAGCAACTGATGCTGAGTGGAGTGCCTGCTCCTGAAACCATATTGCTCAGGGATGATAAGGTCCTTCAGACTACAGAACTCATCCAGATGCCCGACCAAGACATACTCGAAAAGTTTAGAGAGGACAGAAAGCAAGGAAATAGGGCGAAAGTTAGAAGGATCAGAATGATTTAGGCCGGGCTTGGGGAGGGGGGCCACAATGGCCACCTTCCAAGCCCGAGGAAAATAGTTCAGACTGAGAAGAATATTAAAGAGGTTGACGAGATACGAAACATAAGTATTAGAGAGGTTCTTAAGCATATTAGTAGAGATGAGGTCTCTCCCAGGCGCTTTATTACTCTTCAGTTTTCGAATATAGGGGGTAATGTCAGAGTGTTTGACCACTCTGAGCGTGTTTGCAGAAGGTGTGGAGATGAATTGTTCAACCATGGGATCCACCAATGCAACCGTCCGAGGATCGATTACATCGTGGTGAGGTTCAAACTGTCTTCTAAGACTGTCTGCAAGCAGCTCAGCCTTTTGTGCGTTGGTAATTGCCCTGCCATCTGGGCCGTTAAGGGCTGGAATGTAAGTTTTGTGCCTACGAATACGTGAGGTAGCCCTCCAAATGGTGTTGTCTTGAGTCGTTAAGGACTCTACATATGTGTTCCATCGTGCACTTGTAAATGCCTTAATACGTGAGCCAACTTGCGCTCTGAGGAAGTTTAGCTCACGTTTAAGGTCAGGATCACGGCTGGCCTGCCACTCCTTCCGGAGTCGGTTCCTGTCTCTGATCAAATCCTGTATTCCGGGCGGCAACTTGTAGTGATTGACCTTGTCGGTCTTGGGCCTCGAGGATGCAGAGTAGGCCTCCTTGAGGATACTTCCAATTTTATCCACCTCCGCATCCACAAGGTCCGTCGTCCAGTTTGACTTTGCAAGGAGGGGGGGGGGGGTTCTAGTAAGTATATCCTTGTACCGCGACCAGCTCGTGTTTAGCTTGGCCGGGGTTACAAGGGAGAAGTTATTCATTTCTATGGAATACAGGATGGGGAGATGATCAGAGGGGAGTTCATCACTTACTTCCATGTGATATGTATAGGGGATGTTGCTGGTGATGGCGAAGTCCAGAATATTATTTAAGTGAGTGGGGTCACCTGGGGCTACAACATCGAAGTTTTGCTCGTCGACCCAGCGCTTAAGTCTGTGGCCACGAGGATTCGCCGATGGGCACCCCCAGGCTTGGTGTTTAGCGTTGAAATCACCAGCAACTATCACATGGGCGGACATTTTGAATAGGGAAGAAAGGTCCATAATAGCCAGGCCAGCATTATTGCACCTCGGAGGGAGGTACACTGACGCAATGGTAACCACAGGATTATTCGGAAGACAGATTTGTACCACTGTTGCTTCCCCCGTCTGAAGGGGGGGGGGAGGGTACACGGCTGTGAGGAATGCTTCTTTTAATGTAGATTGCCGTACCGCCGTGAGAACGATTGCTAGTACGAGGCCTGTCGTCATTGTATAAGTCGTAATTAGCAATCTTGCATAAGTTCCCTGGACTGAAGTGGGTTTCTTGAACCAAAAACAAATCTAAGTTATATGCTGTACAAAAGTCCCTAGCCTCATGGATCTTACCTCTGAGACCATTGGCATTCCAGATGCCAATGGTAAGAGCCTTCAAGTTCCTTTGCTGAAAACCCATAGCCAAAGAGGGGGGGGGGGGTTAAGGTTTGCAAATGAGGGTGCTTACACCCTCAAACAGAATTTGAATTTTATCCATCTCAGTTGGAGCAGTTCTGAGATGGGGAAGGGCCGTCTTAAAGGCCAGATTAACAACGGCAGTACCATACTGTTCTCCGAATCTGAACAAAAGATTTAGAAAGTCATCTTGAATGACGTCGGATTTTTTAATGTTCGCTCCGCTAGGGGCCGACAATTTTGGTGTGACATCTTGGGTCTTTTCGAACGCCTCGTTACGCCCTACCGTGATGTCAGCGAATGATCGCTGCGGGTCGACGAACCTGTTGCTAACACCGGGGTTGCCTGGTCGAGAGGGGGCGGCGGTACTTGGGGAACTTTGGGCAGTTCCGATACGATGCAGGGTATGCGCCGCCACAATTGGCGCAGACACAGGGGGTTTCCAAAGATTTTGTACATTCACTGGTCAGGTGCGCTTGCGCACACTTGACGCAGCGAGCAGGAAGGTGGCACGAGTTGCTTGCATGTCCGAAGGACTGGCAGCGGTAACATTGATTGATCTGTTTCCTGCCCCGAAACCTCTCGACCTTAATCTCAGTATACATAACTCTAGTCAGATCATACACTTTAGCATTATCAGGGGTTTTCCCTAACTGTACGTAGAACAGCGGCATAAGGACCTTTTTGGTTTTTGGGCCACGTGCCAGCTGGGTTACACTGATGGGTGTGAGCCCAAGTAATTCAAGCTCAGCCTTGAGCTGCCCCGTCTGCGTACAGATCGGTAGGCCCCTGATTACCACTTTGAGAGGTTTAGCCTCGTCAAGCAGATAGGATTTGAATTGCACATTATTCTCAATCAGAAATCTCTGAACTTTAATATAATCTTCTCTAGACCTGACATTAACTTTTAAAAAGTCCCCGGTGTTAGTCATCTTAGCAACCATGTCCGGAGCAAGCTCCTTAATATCATGCAGTAACATGTGATACTGAGTAGTGACCACAACAAAGAAGGGGGGGGCGACGCTCTTTAGCAGGGGCGTCAATCACCATGTCTTCCGTAACTTCTGCGTCAGGCGCAGGCACATCATTTATATTATCCATAACATTATTTACATTTGAGATGGGGGGGGGGATTACTAACAAGGCTAGCACTCGCTAGGCTGGCAGTATGCCTTCTGGGAGGCAGCTGAAAACCATCACTATCCATTGCTTTTAGCTTTTTTGCTCTAGGGGGGCTTCCACCATTTTTGGTGGGTCCAACACTAAGTTCCGGCAATTTGCCAGGGTCATTAACAATCACATTATTTTGGCTAATTGGCAAGGCTACAGATATACCAGGCTGGTTTAAAGAATTAGTGGAAGAAACAACTGCCGGAGACGGTCTCCGACAGGTCTCACCATATTGTGGAAGATTATACTTGGCCAGGAAGCGGTCCAGTTTCATTTTATGCCTTTGGAGCCTTGCCTTCTGCTGCAGCATCTCGTCCTGGTCCCTGCATATTCTCATTTCTCTGTCCATGTCATTGTAGACAGCACGCATGTGGCCGGCTTCCAACTTGGCTTCACAGATCGTTAAGTCCATACTTGTCTCGGATTTCTGAGGCACAACGTTGTCGGTGTTCCTTTGCACGGGTGGGAGCGGCAGCGGCGGAAATTCCGCGGCTTCTTTCATCCTTCCCCTCACAATAGGTCTGGTAGCTTGAAGGTCACGCAGGAGCACGGTGTGAAGGTCACGAAGTAAGCGGCGATGGTACCGAAGGCACGTCCGGTGGCAGGAGCACAATCAAAACCAACCTACACTCACGGAGGCTAAGCTCCGACTCCCGAGGCGTCACCTACTTTTGCTCCAGCTGGCCTACAGCTGGCCTACAGTGCTGTCCACGAATCGACCAGTCATTCTCCATCAAAAATGCTGTTTAAACGTGATCTACGACTACCATGTGCTCTGTTTGGAAGACCGTGTGATGCTCCTTCATCGCCTAATGAATATGTTAGAGATTTGCAGGCACGGTTAAATGAGATCCATTGTTTCGCTCGTGAGGACATGCAACATTTGCTGTCAATAGAATGAAGACCCGGTACGATACCAAAGCCAATGAAGTACGATTCCAGGAAGGCACGATTCGAAAGTCTGGCTGTTCAATCCTCGGCGACGACCAGGATTTTCGCCCAAACTGCAGCACAACTCAGACGGGCTCTACGTCATCAAAAAAAGAATAAGCAATATCGTTTATCGAATTCAGAAATCGTCTTCAACCACGCCAGCAGTCGTCCATATCGACAGATTGGCCCTATATTTCGAACCACGGTAGATTGATACAGCCCGGGACGTGTAGTCTTAAGGAGGGGGCAAGGTTGCGAACTAGTAATATTTCCTCACTGGCATCTCTCGTCTTGCTGCGTTTCGTCGCAGACCAAACGGCTCCGGAAGACCGAGTTACAAGCATTTTTTCCCATGACATCATTCTAGGGTTGCCACTTGCAAAACTTAGAAGAAGGAGAAGGGTTGCCAGATTTGGCGATTTATCGCCAACTTAGCGACTACCTATCTAATATCTACGAGACATTAGACAATTCTAGAAGTTTCTACAGAAAGTACCTATAGAAGGAGTCAATACTCAGCGGGAGTTCAGTAGACAAGACGCGAGCTCTACATTCGACTGTGATTTTCGTCAATATTTTGAGAATAGTAGCACCAATTTTGTGAGACTATTTTTCGTCAGTATTTTGATAATAATATAGCTTATTTTGTGAAATTAGTGGAGCATTTAAGTGCTGTTTGATTGTTCCTGTTTTTTGTGTGTGTGTGTGTGTGTTTGTGAATAAACATATTTAGTTATCCAGAAATTTGGACTTATTCTTGCATCCTGCGTGCACAAGTACTATTCTGGAAGCTACGCTGTAACATTATGAATAAATACCCAATTCATTTCTTATTTTGCTTGCCCAAATGAATTTTTGCGAATAGAAATAGCGACTGGAAAAATTCAATTTAATTTTATGGGAAGCGATATAAAGCTCGTGTCAGATTATTTTTTATTTTTCTTTACTTCTAATCTAATAAAGAAATTCAACAACAGATAATCTAATTACACGGTAAAAAAAATTGTATATCAGATTGCTGCGGAAGGGAGGATGGATTAGATTTATGTTTAAACGCGCAAATACTGTTGGATAATCAAAGTTGTTCACATTTGTATTTATTTTCCACATCTGACTTCATCAATTCTTTTTAAAACAGATAAATTCAATTTTCAACTCAGTATTCGATGGCTTTAGACTAATCGTTTTATCAACAAAGAACTTAAAAAAAAGCGGTGCAAATGTTTTTGTTTGTCCAAATGTTTTTGTTGAAGTATTTGCACTTGACAAAATAAAATTTCTGTGTAAAAAAAAACGTTGATGTCGAGTTTAAATATTTGTATTAGTAGTTGTTTATCAATTTGAAAAAAATAAAAGAAAAAGAAACATTTTAATACACTTTTTGCTGCACATTTTTCAGGAAGTGTTATCTTTGAATCTCCTTAAAATATATACAGCTGTATCAAAAAGTTGAAAATATTTTTTTATTGGTATGAAACATCTTAGAGTGCCAGGGGGAGGGGGTAACGGAGTAAATCATGAAAGATATGTAACGGAAACAAAAGTGCCACCATATTGTTACACATACGAAAAACCATTGCTACAGTTTGCAGGTCCTGTTAGCCTAACCGTGGCAACAAATTTGATGATGTCGATAACGAATTTTTCTGAGTATCGCCAACTTGGCGTCCTTTATCGAATTTTGTAGTTTGGTTAAGAACTTCACGAGTTACGTGTTTTTCCAAAACTTTCCATATACCGTGTATAAACTCGTTATCGTTCAGATGAGGTGTTGACTTGATATGATTAAAGGTGAATTGTGAATAAGTCAGTGTCTAAGTAAATCATGAAAGAAATGCGACGATGTTGAAATTAAAAACATGTAACAAAAGGGCCGATATACTTGCACTGTCGAACTCAATACAGAACCTAATATGTAATTTTTCTTTTAGTTGTAGTATATACCCATTCATTCTGATTGTATATAATATATTTTTATTCTGATTATATATAATACATTTTAATCCTGATTATATATACCTTGTATGTAAAAACAATTCTGGTATAAAAGTGCAAAAAATTTAAATTTTAGATCTTTGGCATCTGTGCATCAAATTTGCACTATATAACAGTATTTGATAATCGCTTGCGCCGACTGCACGCTTGCTAGATGGAGTGACCATATCCAAAAGTTTTCTCACCGATAATTTCATCATTTGTGATCCAATTTGGACAAAATATACTACATCATAATAATCTATCAAAACTGCATAATTAAAAATATATCAAAATTGTCCCCCTATGTACTTTGCAGTACTATTTTTCACAAACAACACATCCTGCGGAAATTAGGTGTCTTCATTTTGTATACGGAAGTGAAACAAAATTGGCGTGCATCTGCATAGTAACATGCTCAACATTCTAACTCAGAATTGCATTATAAACATTTAAAGTTGCATATTTATCTACCAAAAATTATTTTCTAGCATAACCTATATTAAAAATTAAATTTGTAATGTTAAATATAAAACAACTTCCAAAATCTTGTGTATTTAATATGCAAGATGCTATGAATAATGGCGACTTGCAAGTACTTTGATACTAGTGTTACGCAAGAATGTAGTTCTGGTAGAGATGCAAAACTACTGAACTTCGTTCCAAATCATAAAAGTCTGTACGCTTTAATAATCCGTCATTTCCCAAATTTATAATTACAGGGGAGATTATTCATACTTACTGAGGTTTACCCTTCACTTTCAAAAAACATCTGAAAATGCAAATATAAATCACCAATGTTGATGTCCCCACTCAAAAAGATCTCTTTTCATTTTGAAGATAAATAAAAATAAAATAATGCACTTTAATTCAAAACCTTTTCCGGTGATTAAAATCTAAATCGCTTCTTCTAAATTCCGCTTTTAGTTTTCTTGACAAAGTTTTTAAAAATAGATATATTTATTTAAAATTTCAAAGTATATTTCCGGCGATTTGGACATCTAAATCGCTCCTTCTAAATTCCGGTTTTAGTTTTCTTGACAAAGTATTTAAAAATAGATATATTTATTTAAAATTTTAAAGTATATTTCCGGCGATTAAAATTTAAATCGCTCCTTCTAAATTCCGCTTTTAGTTTTCTTGACAAAGTTTTTAAAAATAGATATATTTATTTAAAATTTTAAAGTACAAACATGACAGAAATATGGTGTTCATGGTTTATATCCTGAAACCACATTTAATGTCTTTTAAAACTAAAAATCTCTCATCTCATCTATGAAGTTACTGATGTTTTCTTACTGAAATTTAGTGGCCGTGTTTAAAATCATGAAACCACACTTCATATATTTAAAAGAATAGAAAGCTAACTACACTACTGCTAAAGTTCGCTTTTCATACGTTTGACAAATTTCTAAAATATTAAATAAATTATTCATTTTTTTCTAAAAATAAAAATCATACTGATATTTTGTGGGCGTGGTTAATATCCCCAAACCACACATTATTTCTTTTGAAAAAAGTAGACAGCGAACTCCTACTGAAGTTCTCTTTCTATTTTTCTGACATATATTTAAAAAATCGATATCTTTCTTTGTTTTTCTGAAAATACAAATGTTTCTGAAATTTGGAGGGCATGGTTAATGCACAAAAAACCACCATTAATTTGTTTTAAAGGAATCCTTCAAATTTAGAATATTTTAAAGTTTAAAATTATTAGCATATCCGTGAAGAGATTTAGTAGTTCTCATAATTATCGCTATTTGTTTAATAAAATATTTCCATCAAAAGGAAACTCCCTTTGAAAGCGGGTTATTGCCAATATTTTTACTTATTCTTGTAATATTTTTCATAACCTCTCAAATACCATTTCTTATACAGTATGTGAGATACAATCACTTCGTTAATAACAATATGTGGAAAAGTCCCCATTTAGTTTGTGAGATGCTACATAAATATGCATCGAAAATGTTGCTTGAAGAGATTCATAAAAACCTGACACACATATCTTTTAGTTTTGTATTAGAAAGTAGATGATTATAAGGTGTGACAATTTTGTACAGCCTAGAACTCTGATTCGACGTGACATGTATCTGATTACGCCACCTTATCAAAATATAAAATTTTAAATGATAAAGCAAAAGGACAATTTTGGTTCAAAATAAATGTTAGAAGATTATGAGAATTTCATTTCAACAATCAGAAATCTTATTTCCAACACTGCATCCACTTTCTCAATTATTGCTCATCGTGAAAAAGCAGGGATCAGGAATAATGAGATGCAAAAAATTAACATTGTCAGGGATTCTGGAATTTTATTGGTACAACATTATTTTAAAAGCTATTCGGTCCTGGCTGAAATGACACGTATTGCAAAACATAGAAAAATATTTTAGAAGAAAAATATTCTGGCCTAGAATAGGCGTTTGTTTACGCAAAGATCTAGGACAATAGCCGGACCTTCGACAGCATTTATCGTTATTGTCACGTATTTATTGTCATTATAACGTATTTTGTCACGCTTTTTCGAAGAAATAGAACTTTGAATGTTAAAGTAAGCCGAAAAGTAAGTGTATTCTAAAAGGTGCATGATAAAATGTAAAGAACTTCGAAAAAATGTTTTCTGCTCTAAAAATGTGTAAAACTGTGCCTCAAATGCAAGTAAACTCCAGAATTACAGAATATTTCTTGTGGATAACGATAACATAACGATCAGTAATTAGAGATTTGTTACGGTAATGTTACGGATTTAATTGTAGTTCTATACATTTTTCAACACGTATTTTTGAATCTAAATTCTATTTTGACACATATTTCATAACAAAAATTGTTTATTGACATACACATCGTCACCATAGCTATCACTACACCTCAGGTAAAAAAAAAATGCAACCGAAAAAATAATGGATTTCAGGTTTCCTCAAATCCATCACTTCATCTAAAACCGTTGACTCTTTTTATTTTCTCCCAACGGTAACGTTTAGGGAAAGCATTAAAATGATGCCGAAATTCAGACCTCGATTTTTCGACAGATCTGCATGTTTCGACCACTCTAGAACTCGAAAAACCTCTTTTTAATGTGACGTCTGAACTTTTTGTCAGTCTGTGTGTTTGTATGTCTGTATAACATATGTATCCACTTTCATTAAAAAACTATTTGGTCAAATTTTGCAAAATTTGGTAGACAAATCACTTATGGATTAAGCTAGTGCTAATTAGATTTTTGTATGAATCGGAAAAATAGAACCGGCATTTTTTGTAGAATAGCCCTCAAAAATCGCCAAAGCCTAAAATATAAGACTAATTAAGCTCAAATGCATCAATTAAATGCTTCTTTTATATGTAACGAACTAGATCCATGAGAATAATGTTAACAGTTTAATTTTGGATATGGAAATGGAATGATGGAAATACAATGGTGCTTACTTTTGAATATGGAAAATGAACATATTTAACTATACTTAGTACTTACCACCCAATTTTATTATTATGTTATTGTTTGATGAATTTATTCGAAAAACGTGCAATATCTCGAAAACGGTTCATGCTTGTAATCTAAGTTTGTTTCATTCATTTTGAAATGAAACATTTTGTTTGACTTAATTATATATTTAACAGTATTAAAGCCAATGCTTTTTAATGATTTTTCAAACATCCATTCGAAAATCATGTAATTTCTCGAGTACGGGTCATGCTAGCGTTCGACGTTTATTTCATTCGCTTCATAATACAAATTTACATATTGCATGATAATTTGTTTATCATTAATGAAAGTGCTGATTTTTAATGATTTGTTTTTTCAAACATTCTGTCGAAAATTTGGAGTTTCTTTCAAACATTCAATTACGTCTAAAATTATTAAGGTCTATCAGTTAATAAGGTTCCATCATTAACTGATTGTAATAATCGTATCCAATTATTTTCGGAACGCTTTAATCGTAAGATATCGTTTCCACAGAAACACAGACACACACACACTCACACACACACACGCACAAACTCAGACACACACACATACAGATATCCCCACAAAAACGTTCGATTCGAGTTCAGGAATGTTAGAAACTTGCTCATCCGCTCAAAAACTTGAATTCGAAATTTGGACCCCGTTGCAAAACTTTTCCTATACCATTTCATTGCACCATCTATGTAGAGAAATTAAACATCGAATACCTGCCTACATACAAGTTCTTCGAAAAGAATGTTTTGTTAACAAATGTTTGCATTCGACGGAATAAAAAGTTCCCTCAGTATTTGAAAAGAGTGGAAACGAATTGAACGTGGAATGTAAATATGTGTACTAGCAATTCGAGGTCTTTCTAAATGAAAAATTCGTATTTTCCCAACCATTTATGTAGCTTCTTTCCATGGAAATGTTTTTCTTGTTCAACGTTTTAAGTTAATGCTCTTGAAAAAGTCCAGAAGCATTTCTTAATTTTGCAAAATCAACCCCGTATATCCACCATAACTTTGAGACCACGTTTTGTAATCCTGTGGAAGTAACGTGTGCCTATAGGAAAGTGACCATACTGTTGCCAACGTGTAACATTGGAGTCTTTCTTTTTGAGAACCAGACGGAGAAAACACCCGTACAAACTTTCCCATTACGTGAATGTTGGGTTTTCAGAGCTCCGAAGTTAGGAGAATGGTTGCCAGATTTGACAATTTTCCGCCAATTTGGCGACATTTGGCGACTTTTCCTGATCTTCTAGAAGTACTTCGAAATAACGATTATTCTACGTGATATAAGAGATTTCCAGAAATTTATATTTCGAGTCTATAAAAGTAATCATCACTCCGTTGGAGATAATATGATGAGGTACGAATTATATTGAATTGTGACTTTCGGCAAAATTTTGAGAATAATATCAGTTATTTTGTGAAATTATTGACGCATTTAAGTGTTGTTTAACTGTATATTGTTAATGTTTACGTTGTGCTTGTGAATAAACATGTTAGTTATCCAGAAATTTGGATTCATTCTCGTATCTTGAGTGCCTTCCCATGATGCCAGAAGACAATTTGTAACAATACGTAGTCGATTGAACGTGCTTGTAGTGCCCCAGTAGCAAAATACGGAACTTAAGAAAACTAACTCAGAAAGCAATTGAGATATGCAACACAAAATCCAATTACAAAACCAAAGAGAGAAGTTTAACTAATACAAAAAGATAGTTGGTTTAAAAAAATCACTTACAGAAAATGTGAGATGTAGTAAAATATTTACAACATAGACGAAACGCAAAATTCGCGCAATATAGGTACAACAAACTTGCAGAGTAGTCTACATACACAGTGTTTAAAATGTGCACTATCATAGCATGTACATCTGAATTCGGGACAAAATCGCCACTCGAACAGGATTTATAGAATTACACGCTCTGGCGATGCGTTGCTTTGCCAAGCTTTAACAAAGTATCGCTTTATACTAATAATTCCTTTTTTTACCACGTATTGTTTTATATCAATCGTTTTATACTAATCATTTTATAATAATTCACTGCTTTTTCGTTTTACAATTGACCTATTTTTACCCATCTCTGTTGATTTCTAAGTTAGTTTTCTTAAGTTCTGCTTTTCGCCACTAGAGGCACTACAAGCATGTTCATTCGACCACGCAAAGTCACTTGCCTATAGGATCACATTTCTTTCGTGGAATTAGGACGCGGAATTTAAAATTTACTGGATTTGTATGGACTTTCTTAAGAACCCAGCATATATTTTCTCATATCATAACCACCTTTATCTGGATCATGGGTTCCCAGCGAGGTCGATGACATTTTAAAGGGTGTTAATGATGGGTGGAAAGCCGAATATGCACTGGCGATAGATCAGCATAACCAATATCATGATCGTGTTGATCACAAAAAAAATTATTTTTCATGAAATATAGGTAATTTGAATTTCTTAATTACTACATTATTCAAATTTGTATTTAAAATTTTACCGCGGCCCCCTGCTTGTTTTGTTTTTCTTTAGTGATCAACGGTTTAGACGCGGCGTCAGTGTTCACGCTGCTCACTCGTCTCCCAAGAAGAAGTGTTGGTGGACTCGTAGAATTTGCATTTTGTTTCTCTGTGGTTAGTCTTTCTCGTTAGTTTGTAGTTGTCAGCTTTGCTATGCGAACTTGCACGCCGTTATAAGAAGGGTAAGTCAATTTTAAAACTTTCACTTTGAAATTTCGACATTTCAGTTTATGGATCCTCATAAATTAACGATGTCACATGAAAACAGAAAATGCCGACATTATTCTGAAGACTGTGTAATTCTTGGCTTTATTTCAACACAAGGAAACACAACTTTACCGTTATGTCTCATTTGCGAAAAAACTTTTAACAACGATGCCATGAAACCTTCTAAAATGAAATACCATTTAACAAGAATGCATGCAGATAAAAAAGAAAACAATTTGGAGTACTTTAAAAATCTCAAAGGTAAATTTTTTATGAGCTCAAAGAAAGGAATTAAATCATTTTTGACACCATCGACATCTAAGAATTATGAAGGCGGGCTCGAAGCTTCATATAATATTTCCTGTTTAATTGCAAATGGAGGATATCCGCATACAGTTGGTGAAAGTTTATTATTACCAGTAGTTAAGTAACCAGTTCAGTTACCAGTAGTTACCAGTTGTTAAGTAATAACTGCAGTTATCAAACTGAATCCGGAACCATTTTACAAAAACTGCCGCTCAGTAACAATACAGTTCAAAGTCGTATAGATAAAATGGCCGAAAATATTGAACTACAACTGATCTCTGAATTAAGGGCTAGTAAATTTTCCATATAGCTGGATGAATTGACCTTTTGAAGGAACAGCGTTTTAAAGACCAATATGCGCTATTACAGTAATTCAAAAGAAGAAATAATAGAGGAGTTTTTTTGCGTACAGACTCTCGAAACATACACAAGAGGAGAAGACATATTTCATTGTTTTGAAAATATTTTCCAACAGTATAACATTCCCCTGTCCAACATTACTGCAGCTTCCTGTGACGGTGCACCAGCGATGGTTGAAAAATATTGAGACTTTTTAACGTATCTCAAAAACACGGTGCCTAACATTTGTACTGTTCATTGTATTTTGCACAGGCAACATTTAGTGCGAAAAGTATTCAGGAAGAGCTTCATACTGTTTTAAATCTATGCATTAAAGCAATAAATACTATCAAAACTAAAGCTTTGAACGATCGTATTTTTGTGCAGTTGTGTGACCACAATGATGAAAGTTACAATAATACTATGTGCGAGTAAAAGGCAAAATCCAAAGATGAATTTGAACGTCCAGCAAAAAGATTCAAAGTATCTGTTCAGTGAGTAAAGCTACGGAGCAACTATAAATTACTTCCGAAACCGGTTAGTTGTTTTTTTAATTTATAGTAGTTTCATAGTTTTACTCACTGAACAGATGCTTCACTATATATATATATATATATATATATATTGTTTTCTTTTGGTCGTTCACATTACTTTTTGGCTTTTGCATTCACTTATAATGTCTTGCTTTTCTTTCCTTCCTCCGTTATATTTATTTCCCTTTCCTTTCCTTCGCCATTGGCAGCTCCATTTCCTTACTTTAGACACGTTTGCTGTTATAATAACCGACCTAACTTTCACGAATACAGATAGTGCTTCTTACTTGTCCTTTTTTTTCTTCTTCTTCGATCCAGACAGTCCGACTTACCCGAAAGTGTAAGCTATCTGTTTGGACTGCCGGTAAGTGCCACCCAATTTAATATCGGTACTCAGTGGGGATGGCATCCACAGGGACAGTAACATTCCCTTCCCTTACCACCAACTTTTCCTAAGGACTTACGGATCCCCACTTGAACGTATTCCGCGTGAACGCGGGGACTGTTTTGGGCTTCTCATTTGCCCTGATGAAGAAGGATTTTTCTTTATGCCTTAAACGAAATTGATTTACTTTCATAAAGTTTTTACCAATTACTGAATTTCTCGCCAACTTGGTGGATTTTTTTTTACAATTATTATTATTAGTAGTAATAGTTGTATGCATGCGCACATGTATATGCATATGTCGGTATGCATGTGTGTGTGTATGTGTGCGTGAGTGTGTGTACACGATATCTCCTAAGCGAATAAGAAGATACTAAACAAATTTCGCATTTGCTGAAACATACTGTTACAAAGCATCCTCTGGAATCGTGGGTGTGCGCTCATGATGCAAGAACGAGTCCAAATTCCAGGATAACTAACACGTTTATTCGCAAACACAGCTTAAATAGGAACAATATACAGTAAAACAGCACTTAAATGCTCCACTAATTTCACATAACAACTGTTACTATTCTCAAAATATTGACAAAAATTACAGTTCAATGTAGCTCGTATCATGTCAAATGCTCTCCGACTGAGTGGTGATTCCTTTTATAGACTCTCCATAAAAACTTTTAGAAATATCCCATATCTCGTAGAATATTGGTTATTCCGGAGTGTTTCTCGAACCTTCGATAAGTCGACAAACGTCACCAAATTGGCGATAAAAGCCCAAATCTGGAAATCCTCCTCCGGACTTTTGGCAACCCTAAAAGCGCGTCATGTGAAAGCCCGTACGCGTGTTTTCTCCCTCTGGTTCTCAAAAGAAAAGACTCCGGTGAGGCAATATTACACGTTCGCAACAATACTGTAAAATATGGATATTTTACTTTTGGTAAATATGTAAAAGATACTTCATTTTCCATAATTTGTGTTACAATAATCAAAAACAAAACACCTAATAAAGTGAGTAGAAATTAAGCCTTAGGTATCGTTTTCCATCACATAATTTAATTTCAACTTTGAACTCCTAAATGCTGCTGGAACATGAAACTTGCTTCCATGTTTTTGCTTCTTTTTCAAATACAAATTTATTTAAAACTCCATTATTTGAAAAGGAATAAATAAATAATAGATATTATAAAATCAATTATTTATTCCGCATTCCGTTGTAGATGGTCTTGAACAAATCATTTTGTCCAAAGAAATACAAACTCTCCAAAACTGTTTTCTCTTTGTAAAAAGAAATAAAAAAATATGTATAAAAATAAAATTAAAATATTGGCCTTTGACAATATATATATATATATATATATATATATATATATATATATATATATATATATGTGTGTGTGTGTGTGTGTATCTATATATATACTCTCATTGCCATAAAAATTTGCGTACCAAGAAGTAATTGTGGGATTGTGACGAAATTTGAAGGTACATGTCAGGCAAACGATTAGAAATACAGCGTGATTGCGCATTGCGTAATGCCGCCATAGGGCGTTGAACTTCATTCTCCCTACCGCAGAAAAAAGGTCAGCAGAGACTTTTTACCTGTACTTAATCCGTTGCAGAGGGACGCTTTTTCATTAAGGATACCGTTACTTCGCCATTGAAGACAATATGATCCACTGTCAGAGTTCGAGAAGGGAAGAATAATCGGGATGATGGAAGCCGGGTGGTCAACTCGGCCAGTCGCCCGCCACCTACGCCGTTTTGAGTTTACTGTGAGAAGGTGTTGGGACCAGTGGACGAGGGAGAGGTTCATACATGGCGGCCAGGTTCAGAACGCTCTGCGGCAGACCAATAGCCGAGAAGACCGTCACATCACCTGACGCTCACACACAGCGCCAATTGCATCATTGTTTGCTAGCCGGACACAGGCAGCACTTTCATTCATTACGGGCCCCTGTGTATGTCCATACTATCACGAGGAACCTGGTTGAAGAATGTTTGGTATTGCGGCGCCCATTACGTGTGCGGCCAATGACATCCACCCACCATCGCCTCCGTTTGGAGTGGTGTCGCGCTCGACGAGATTGGGCCGCAACCGAATGGAACAAGGTCGTCTTCAGCGACAAATCGAAATTCAATTTGGGCAGTGATGACAACCGTGTACATTTGTAGAGGCCCCGTGGTGAGCGCCACAATCCTGCTTTCGCTTTACAGCGACACACCGCTTCCACAGCTGGTGTGGTGATATAGGGTGCCGTCGAATACGACACCCAGTCACCTCATTAGAGGTGACTGGGTTGTTGTTGTTGAGACCCAGACCGTCCGACCTACCAGAAAGGTGTAAGGTAACTTTTTGGACGGCCGGGAAGTGCCACCCAATTTAGACCGGAACCCAGTGGGGGAGGCATCCACAGGGACCGTACCCTCTTTCCCCAACCACCAACCTCTGGGAAGGACTTACGGACCCACGTGTTTAACGTGATCGTACTCCGCATGAACACGGCGGCAGTTGTGGCAGCGTGCAAATCCAGCTCGCAAACCACCGGGCTACCGCGCCCGAAATTTGCCAACAACACGCGGTGTTCCCAGGTGGTCACCCACCCAAGTACTGGCCGCGCCCGATTGTGCTGACTTCAGTGATCTAACGAGAACCTGTGTTTTCAGCACGGTACGGCCGTTGGCCCTAGAGGTGACCGGGTGTCGTATTCGACGACACTTACATCAAGTACGTTATTGCACTTACTTCAAGTACGTTACATCAAGTGCGTTACATCAAGTACTTACACCACTGATCCACGGATACATGACAGCGCAGCAGTACGTACGTCACATCCTTCAGTCACATGTGTTTCCACTGATGGCGGGGCTCCCAGGAGGCGTTTTTCAACATGACAATGCTCGGCCACACACAGGAAAAGTGTCACAGAAATGCCTCCGCCACATTACCACCCTTCCCTGGCCAGCCCGATCCCCAGATTTGTCACCAATCGATCGTATCTTGGATCACTTGGGACGACAAGTTGGATAGCCTACGAGTTTGGTCAAAATAAAGTCGCCCTTACAACAACTGTAAAGTGAGATGACGCCAGGACACCATACGGTACCTGTATGCCTCAATACCCGCCCGTAACGCATGGTGTATTATATACTGTAATAAAATGTACAGTTATGCATACAAAAAAGTACAATTTCAGAACTACTGACCCAGGTATGGCCTTTGAGAACTATACACGGTTTCGAAAATACTTTTCACTTTTACTATTTTATACATCTTTTTCATGTCTGATACTCTCAAAAAATTTGGGAGCCAGGAAAAGCCTAGCTCCATTTGTTGTTTTATCAGTTTGAATCTTTTCATCTATTACACTATTCATGCACTTACTTCAAGTACGTTACTGCAGGGAACAAGGGGTTTAGTACCTTTAGTACCTGTATTATATACATGATTTTTTAAAAATATTTAAATATTAATTTCATTATTGGGTGTAGTTACAGGCGTATATTATTACCAGGCTTTCTCAACATGAGATCCAGGATTTAAATGCTTACCTTATATAGAGCACAGAACGAGGAGTATTTAATACCTATTTAGTACCTGTTTTATTTATACAGGAATTATTAGCCTAAGCCTATTATTATTAGCCTAAGCTTCAACCCTAACGCTGTGTCTATTTTATTTTTATGTTTACATGTGCTCATCAGTCCGCTTTCAGTAAAAGATAAGATATATATATATATAAGTACATATATATATATATATATATATATATATATATATATATATATATATATATATATGTATATATATATATATATATATATATATACATATATATATATACACATATATATATATATTCATATATATATATATGTATATATATATATATATATATATATATATATTTAAAGAAATGAAATAACAAATTTGATGTGGAGCGTGAATATTTATGTAAATATTTTCCATGTTATTTCTGAATAACTAATTTGTGTTTTCTAACTCTTTAGTTGCTGCTTCCTATAGAAATATATTTCTCTTCGAATATTACATTCGCTGCTATAAAGAGACATATTTGTTTTAGTAAAACTTTAAGCGATGACTACGAATTTTTCAAAGTGAATTTACTTTATTATCAAAACATCTAGATCTTAAGAAAATAATTTTTACTTTCTACAGAATGTATTGAGGGTGTGTAAAGTATTTAATTAATAAAATAAATACTCGGCGTTGCGTTTCAAGCATCGCTGAACTTAAATCAAACATTTATGAGGTGGTATGTGTGTGTGTGCGTGCATGCGTTTGTGTGTGTGCGCGTATGTGTGTGTTTGTGTGTGTGTGTGTGTCCATAAATCTTCGAAAACGATATCTCACAAACGAATGGAGTGCTTTGAATAAAATTTGGTACGATTATTACAATCAGTGAATATTGGAACTCTGTTTATTTTAAATGTGATCAAACGTTAAGAAGGCTCATAATTTGGAAGGATGTTTATAATCACAAGAAAAATCAAGACATTCAATAAAGTAAAATAAATAATCATTTTGCACATAATTTTTCATTACACAATGAATGACAAATTTAAGAACGATAGCATCATCTGTTCTCGAGATATTGCAGGTTTTTAAACACATTTATTAAAAAACAAAGTAAAATTAAAAAGTAGTGTATCGTCAAATATGTTCACTTATTTCTAAATCAATACGAATTTAACAAAATATTGAATAGTTGGCGAATTTTTAATGTCGCCAAATTGATGCTAGCAAAACTAATGCGAAATTGATGAAATTTTAATGTCTTAGAAAATTAACTTTAATTTATCTGATAATCCCAGTAGCTTCTTTTAATTTATATTCTTGGTTTAAAATATAGTGAGTTTCATTTTTGTTAGACAGGCACGTTTTGTTGGGGAGTCGAAGGATTCGTAAATTAATTGCGTTTTGTAAAGAGTAAAGGCATTTTGTTATGTAAGGAAAGTCGTGTGCTGCCCACATTATAGAGTTTTTTTGTAACAGCAACAGCATTCATACAGACCTATATGGAGGTTATTTTTTTTAGAATTCCTTTCTTTCAATGCCCCTTATGAGAACATTTCTTTTGATGCAGCAATTACTGAACACTGTGCCACAAAGAATTCTCCATTAGACCGAGCTTTGGTTCACAGCTGATCATATATCTAATGAGCTAGCTACATACAATAAGCAGCGCCAATCACATTTTCTTGGAGAAGAGCGATATTCGTTTCTGAAGAAAAATCACTTCATTGTAGTATTATGGGGGAAATTACTTTACTTTAACTGGAAAAGTTAAAATTAAATTCACAACAAATCCCTATATAACTGTGGAACGTGTTTTTGTTTTTCCAGATCCTCCAGAAGCCACCCCCTCTCCGATGACCCAGAAACCTTGATTTTTGCACACTTATAGTATCAACTATAGTTGGTACTATAAGTGTATCAAATTATGGTATAGATAATATAACTGTATCAACTTATAATTCATACTATAAGTGTATTAATTTATAATATAGTTGATACTATAAGTGTATTAACTTATAGTATATTTGATACTATAAGTGTATTTTGCACATTAGTAGTATCAAGTATAGTTGATACTATAAGTGTATTTTGCACATTAGTAGTATCAAGTATAGTTGATACTATAACTGTATTTTGCACATTAGTAGTATCAAGTATAGTTGATACTATAAGTGTATTTTGCACGTTAGTAGTATCAAGTATAGTTGATACTATAAGTGTGAAAAAATTAAGCGGTAACATAAAATTAAGCGATAAGAAAAAATTAGTTAATAACAAAGCCGGATTTATGACTCACCCCGAGGCTGAGAAAATGGAAGAATCAGCATTATTAACTTTCCCCTCTTCTTACCTATGGTGGAAGCGGGCTTTAGTCAAGTCAATAACTTACTACGGAAAACAAGAAACAGGTTGAATATTTTTGAACGAGGTGATTTGAGAATTAAGTTAAGTAGTTTTACGCCAAATATTAAAAACTTGCATCTATACATCAAGTACAGCCATCACATTAATTAAAATCGAAATTTTGTGCTGATTTTGACGATTTTGTTTTTGAAAATTTGTTTATATTTGTAAAATTAAAAATGATAGTAGTACAAAAAATAATAAAACATAAATCTAATAAACCATTTTTTGCAAAATATTTGTTCATATTCTTAGTAATTGATATCCTTTAAGGTTTAAGACTTCAGCTACTTATGTACAATTATTTGTATTATGATTATGTTGTATGCTGTATATATACAGCATTAATATACAGTGTATATTATAGAGTAAAATGTAAGGTGTTCGATGAAAAAAAAAACATTCTTTTAAAAGGGGTTGATGCAAAAGAAAGGTTGGGAACCCCTGATCTAAGTAAAGGTGGCTATGGTATGAGAGTGATCATACTCATACTACGTATGCATGCTCATACTCATGTATATATTCTACATTTTATGCTCATACTCATGTATATATGCTATACTCATACTCATGTATATATGCTATACTCATGCTCATACTCATATATACGAGCTGTTTTTACCTATGAAGAGCAAGCAGATCAAATGACTAGCGTTCTCCTACACATTTTCACAAAGTTTTCAATATTAAAACACTTTCAACTTGTTCTGAAACGTCACAACACGTTATTATTTTATTATTCAAAATTAACTTTTTTTTTATATAATTCATTAAATATTTTATTTTACTTTAAATTTATTATTCAAAATTATCTTATTCAAAATTGCTTTTATTTTTTATATCCATTAATAGGCCAATTGTCACTTTTTCTAAATTAAATTATAACGTGCTGCTATTCTTCAATGTTTTCATTCGTTCTGGGAACGCGCCTTTTTTGCTGCGGAATAGCAGCACACGTTTTCAACAATTGGTAAGGAGTTTTGATTAAGGAGGAAACTGGAATCTTGGACCATCTGGGTTGAGTCTGGCCTCTTCTGTTATCTGTTTTCGTGAACTTGTGAGGGCTTGATTCAGGGAGAATTTTTATGCTGACTCGCTCTTCTCTCGAATTTTCTGATACTTGAAGGTGTGTTAGATAAAAAAGGTCCCATCGGGGACATCCCTTTGCCATGTTTTTTATATATGTGTGCAGTGAGTTGAGAATATTTAAAAGCATCAAAAGAATGTTTTGATGGTGAAATAATCAATGAATAAGTACATTATTGAGATCGGTGTGAAGATCAATTATACAGTGAAGAATTAGTTGTGTGATAAAAGGTTGTGTACAACTGGGGGAGTGCTTAGGCACACTCTGCTATAGTCCATTTTAACTCAATGTATCCTCATGGGTTTTTCTACCTGTTGGTTATCAGTTCAGAGGAATGGTTATGGTAAAATTATATTAGCAGCAGATGAATGTTTATTATTTTTGGTTAAGAATCATCTTCAAGAAATTTATATACTCGTAAAAAAAAAAAATTAGTGTACTTTGATTTTTCTGTTCTTGTTCAGATAATATAATCAATATTCACATACTTCATTGTAATACACTCCTTCTGCAGCAAGAAGTAATAATTGAGATTCACTTAACCACACATTACTTCTTTTGAAGAAAATAGACAGCGAACTCTTACTGAAGTTCTCTTTTCATTTTTCTGACATATGTTTAAAAAATCGATATCTTTATAGACTAAATGTACGTGGCGTGGCACTGACTGATAGTACTCAAGAATCTGAGATGCTGTGCACTGTGAAGGATATGCTGTAGAGACAAAATGCATTCAACCGGTCGTCTGACTCGTTTGCAAAGGGATTAGTGTGCCGGACCTGCAGAGAAAGAGACCATACAATGAGAAGGTGCCCATTATCTGCGCAAGAGAATAATAGGGCATTCACATCGGAAATACCGCAGGAAAAATAATCAGCAGCTATCTTATGGGAGCGGAATTTTTTATAGTTATAGTATATACCCTTTCATTCTGATTGTATATAATACATTTTAATTCTGATTATATATAATACAATTTAATTTTGTTTATATATACCTTGTATGTAAAAATAATTCTGCTATAAAAGTGAAAAAATTTAGATTTTAGATCTTCAGCATCTGTGCATCAAATTTGAGCTATTTGACAGTATTTGATTATCGCTTTCGCCGACTGCACGCTCGCTAGATGGAGTGACCATATCCAAAATTTTTCTCACCGATAATTTTAACATTTATGATCCAATTTGTACACAAAATATACAATATCATAATAATCTATTAGAACTGCATAATTAAAAAAATATATCAAAATTTTCCCATATGAACTTTGCAATAATATTTATCACAAACAACACATCCTGCAGAAATTAGGTGCAATCATTTTGTATACGGAAATGAAACAAAATTGGCTTGCATCAACGTAGTAACTGGTTCAACACTCTAACTCAAAATTTCAATATAAATATTTAAAGTTGCATAATTTTCTACCAAAAATAATTAGATAGCAGAACGTAAATTATACATAAAATTTGCAGTGATTAAGTACCTATCACAGACTAATACATATACAGTGTATTTAACAAGCAAGTTGCTATGAATAATGGCGACTTGCAAGTCGTTAACATGGTTTTAAATAGGAACTTTGACACTATAGTGTTCTGCAAGAGTGTAGTTCTGCTAAGATGCAAAATTGCTGCACCTGTTTCCAAATCATAATATTCTGTATGCTTTGATAATCCATCATTTCCTAAATTAATGATTACAGGGGAGGTTATTCATACTTACTGAGGTTTATACTTCATTTTCAAAAAACATCTAAAAAATAGCACTTTCTGAAAATGCAAATATAAATAAAGATTATTGATGTCCACCTTCAGTAAGATCTCCTCCTCATTATTAAGCTAAATAAAAATAAAATAAGGCACTTTAATTCAAATCTTTTTAGGTGATTAAAATCTAAATCGCTCCTTCTAAATTCCGTTTTTAATTTTCTTGACAAAGTTTTAAAAAATAGATATATACATTTATAAGTTTCGAGAACAAACATGACAGAAATATGGAGTTCATGGTTTATATCCTGAAACCACATTAAATGTCTTTTAAAACTAAAAATCTCTCATCTCATTTATGAAATTACAGATGTTGTCTAACTCAAATTTAGTGGCCGCGTATAAAATCGTGAAACTACACTTCATATATTTAAAAGAATAGAAAGCTAACTACACTACTACTAAAGTACGCTTTTCATACGTTTGACTAATTTCTAAACTATTAAGAAAATTATACATTTTAAAAAAAATACAAATCATACTGATATTTTTTGGGTTTGGTTAATATCCCCAAACCACACATTATGTCTTTTGAGAAAAATAGACAGCGAAATTCCTACAGAAGTTCTCTTTTCATTTTTCTGACATAGGTTTAAAAAATCGATATCTTTATAGACTAAATGTACGTGGCGTGGCACTGATTGATAGTACTCAAGAATTTGAGATGCTGTGCACTGTGAACGATATGCTGTAGAGACAAAATGCATTCAACCGGTCGCCTGACTCGTTTGCAAAGGGATTAGTGTGCTGGACCTGCAGAGAAAGAGACCATACAATGAGAAGCTGCCCACTATCTGCGCAAGAGAATAATAGGGCATTCCCTTCGGAAATGCCACAGGAAAACTAATCAGCGGTTATCTTAAGGGAGCGCAGTATCTTTCAGTTGTAGTATATACCCTTTCATTCTGATTGTATATAATGCATTTTAATTCTGATTATATATAATACATTTTAATTCTGATTATATATACCTTGTATGTAAAAATAATTCTGCTGCAAAAGTGCATCAAATTTGAGCTATTTGACAGTATTTGATAATCGCTTGCGCCGACTGCACGCACGCTAGATGGAGTGACCATACCCAAAACTTTTCAACGATAATTTTAACATTTATGATCCAATTTGTACAAAATATACTACATCATCATAATCTATTAAAATTACGTAATTAAATTATATATCAAAATGTTCCCCAACGTACTTTGCAATACTATTTATCACAAACAACACATCCTACGGAAATTAGGTGCAATCATTTTGTATAAGGAAGTGAAACAAAATTGGCTTGCATCAACGTAGTATCTGGTTCAACACTCTAACTTAAAATTTCAATATAAATATTTAAAGTTGCATAATTTTCTACCAAAAATAATTCGATAGCAAAACGTATATTATAAATTAAATTTGCAGTGATTAAGTACCTATCACAGACAAATACATATCCAGTGTATTTAACAAGCAAATTGCTATGAATAATGGCGACTTGCAAGTAGTTAACATGGTTTTAAATAAGAATTTTGACACTAGTGTTCTGCTAGAGTGTAGCTCAAAATGCAAAATTGCTGCACCTGTTTCCAAATCATAAAATTCTGTATGCTTTGATAATCCACCATTTCCTAAATTAATGATTACAGGGGAGGTTATTCATACTTACCAAGGTTTACATTTCACTTTCAAAACACATCTAAAAATAGCACTTTCTGAAAATGCAAATATAAATCAAGAATTTTGATGTCCACCCTCAATAAGATCTCCTCATTATTAAGCTAAATAAAAATAAAATAATGCACTTTAATTCAAATCTTTTTAGGTGATTAAAATCTAAATCGCTCGTTCTAAATTCCGTTTTTATATTTCTTGACTAAGTTTTAAAAAATAGATATATATATTTCAAATTTCCGAGAATAAACATGACAGAAATATGGAGATGATGGTTTATATCCTGAAAACACATTTAATGTCTTTTAAAACTAAAAATCTATCATCTCATCTATGAAGTTACTGATGTTTCCTTACTGAAATTTAGTGGTCGCGTTTAAAATCATGAAACTACACTTCATATATTTCAAAGAAAAGAAAGCTAACTACACTACTGCTAAAATTCGATTTTCATGCGTTTGACTAATTTCTAAACTATTAAGTAAATAATTCATTTTAAAAAAAAAATACAAATCATACTGATATTTTTTGGGAGTGCTTAATATCCCCAAACCACACATTATTTCTTTTGAAAAAAATAGACAGCGAAATCCTTCTGAAGTTCTCTTTTCATTTTTCTGACATATGTTTAAAAAATCGATATCTTTTTAGACTAAATGTACGTGGCGTGGCAGTGAATGATAGTACTCAAGAATCTGAGATGCTGTGCACTGTGAAGGATATGCAGTAGAGACAAAATGCATTTAACCCGTCGTCTGGCTCGTTTGCAAAGGGAATAGTGTGCTGGACCTGCAAAGAAAGAGACCATACAATGAGAAGCTGCCCATTAACTGCGCAAGTGAATAATGGGGCATTCCTTTCGGAAATGCCACAGGAAAACTAATCAACGGCTATCTTATGGGAGCGGAATTTCTTATAGTTATAGTATATACCCTTTCATTCTGATTGTAATAAATACATCTCAATTCTGATTATATATAATACATTTTAATTCTGATTATATATACCGTGTATGTAAAAATGATTCTGCTATAAAAGTGCAAAAAATTTAAATTTTAGATCTTCGGCATCTGTGCATCAAATTTGCACTATATAACAGTACTTGATAATCGCTTGCGCCGACTGCACGCTCGCTAGATGGAGTGTATCCAAAAGTTTTGTCACCGATAATTTCATCATTTGTGATCCAATTTGGACAAAATATACTACATCATAATAATCTATCAAAACTGCATAATTAAAAATATATCTAAATTGTCCCCCTATGTACTTTGCAATACTATTTTTCACAAACAACATATCCTGCGGAAATTAGGTGTCATCATTTTGTATACGGGAGTGAAACAAAATTGGCGTGCATCTGCATAGTAACACGCTCAACACTCTAAATCAGAAATTCTTTATGAACATTTAAAGCTGCATATTTATCTACCAGAAATAATTTTATAGCATAATCTATATTAGAAATTAAATTTGCAATGATTAATTACTTAAAATAATGTCTGATATATGGTGTATTTAATATGCAAGATGCTATGAATAATAGCGACTTGCAAGTACTTTGATACTAGTGTTACGCAAGAGTGTAGTTCTGGTAGAGATGCAAAACTACTGAACTTGGTTCCAAGTCATAAAAGTCTGTACGCTTTAATAATCCGTCATTTCCCAAATTAATAATTACAGGGGAGATTATTCATACTTACTGAGGTTTACCTTTCACTTTCAAAAAACATCTGAAAAATGCAAATATAAATCACCAATGTTGATGTCCACACTCAATAAGATCTCTTTTCATTTTTAAAATAAATAAAAATAAAATAATGCACTTTAATTCAAAACCTTTTCCGGTGATTAAAATCTAAATCGCTTCTTCTAAATTCCGCTTTTAGTTTTCTTGACAAAATTTTTAAAAATAGATATATTTATTTAAAATTTTAAAGTATATTTCCGGCGATTTGGACATCTTAATCGCACCTTCTAAATTCCGCTTTTAGTTTTCTTGACAAAGTTTTTAAAAATAGATATATTTCTTTAAAATTTTAAGGTATATTTCCGGCGATTAAAATTTAAATAGCTCCTTCTAAATTCCGCTTTTAGTTTTCTTGACAAAGTTTTTAAAAATAGATATATTTATTTAAAATTTTAAAGTATATTTCCGTCGATTAAAATCTAAATCGCTCCTTCTAAATTCCGCCTTTAGTTTTCTTGCCAAAGTTTTTAAAAATAGATTTATTTATTTTAAATTTCAAAGTGTATTTCCGGCGATTAAAATCTAAATCGCTCCTTCTAAATTCCGCTTTTAGTTTTTTTGACAAAGTTTTTAAAAATAGATATATTTATTTAAAATTTTAAAGTATATTTCCGGCGATTAAAATCTAAATCGCTCCTTCTAAATTCCGCTTTTACTTTTCTTGCCAAAGTTTTTAAAAATAGATATATTTATTTTAAATTTTAAAGTATATTTCCGACGATTAAAATCTAAATCGCTCCTTCTAAATTTCGCTTTTAGTTTTCTTGACAAAGTTTTTAAAAATAGATATATTTATTTAAAATTTTAAAGTACAAACATGACAGAAATATGGGGTTCATGGTTTATATCCTGAAACGACATTTAATGTCTTTTGAAACTAAAAATCTCTCATCTCATCTATGAAGTTACTGATGTTTTCTTACTGAAATTTAGTAGCCGTGTTTAAAATCATGAAACCACACTTCATATATTTAAAGGAATAGAAAGCTAACTACACTACTGCTAAAGTTCGCTTTTCATACGTTTGACAAATTTCTAAAATATTAAATAAATTATTCATTTTTTTCTAAAAATGAAAATCATACTGATATTTTGTAGGCGTGGTTAATATCCCCAAACCACACATTATTTCTTTTGAAAAAAGTAGACAGCGAACTCCTACTGAAGTTCTCCTTTTATTTTTCTGACATATATTTAAAAAATCGATATCTTTCTTTTTTTTTCTGAAAATACAAATGTTTCTGAAATTTGGAGGGCGTGGTTAATGCACAAAAACCACCATTAATTTGTTTTAAAGGAATCCTTCAAATTTAGAATATTTTAAAGTTTAAAATTATTAGCATATCCGTGAAGAGATCTAGTAGTTCTCATAATTATCGCTATTTGTTTAATAAAATATTTCCATCAAAAGGAAACTCCCTTTGAAAGCGGGTTATTGCCAATATTTTTACATATTCTTGTAATATTTTTCATAACCTCTCAAATACCTTTTCTTATACAGTATGTGAGATACAATCACTTCGTTAATAACAATATGTGGAAAAGTCCCCATTTAGTTTGTGAGATGCTAGATAAATATGCATCGAAAATGTTGCTTGAGGAGATTCATAAAAACCTCACACACATACCTTTTAATTTCGTATTAGAAAGTAGATGATTATAAGGTGTGATAATTTTGTACAGCCTAGAACTCTGATTCGGCGTGACATGTATCTGATTACGCCGCGTTATCAAAATATAAAATTTTAAATGATAAAGCAAAAGGACAATTTTAGTTCAAAATAAATGTTAGAAGATTATGAGAATTTCAAAAATCAGAAATCTTATTACCAACACTGCATCCACTTTCTCAATTATTGCTAATCGTGAAAAAGCAGGGATCAGGAATAACGAGGTGCAAAAAATCAACATTGTCAGGGATTCTGGAATTTTATTGGTACAACATTATTTTAAAAGCTATTCGGTCCTGGCTGAAATGACATATATTGCAAAACACGTCTAAGTCCTCTGGACGAGCCGGACGGCCTGGGGCTTTCACATATTGCAAAACACAGAAAAAAATTTTAGAAGAAAAATATTCTGGCCTAGAATAGGCGTTTGTTTACGCAAAGATCTAGGACAATAGCCGGACCTTCGACAGCATTTATCGTTATTGCTGTTTTTTGTACAAAATATAGGCTGACTTCCTATCCAAGTTATAACGTATTTTGTCACGCTTTTTCGAAGAAATAGAACTTTAAATGTTAAAGTAGGCCGAAAAGTAAGTGTATTCTAATAGGTGCATCATAAAATGTTGTTGTTGAGACCCAGACCGTCCAACCTACCAGAAAGGTGTTGTTGTTGAGACCCAGACCGTCCGACCTACCAGAAAGGTGTAAGGTAACTGTATGGACGGCCGGGAAGTGCCACCCAATTTAGACCGGAACCCAGTGGGGGAGGCATCCACAGGGACCGTACCCTCCTTCCCCTACCACCAACCTCTCGGAAGGACTTACGGACCCACATGTTTAACGTGATCGTACTCCGCATGAACACGGCGGCATTTGTGGTAGCGTGCAAATCTAGCGCGCAAACCACGGGGATACCGCACCCGAGATGGCCAACAGCACGCGGTGTTCCGAGGTGGTCACCCACCAAGTACTAACCGCGCCCGATGCTGCTTGACTTCGGTGATCTAACGAGAACCGGTGTTTTCAGCACGGTACGGCCGTTGGCCCGCATCATATAATGTAAAGAACTTCGAAAGAATGTTTTCTGCTCTAAATATATGTAAAAGTGTGCCTCAAATACAAGTAAACTCCAGAATTACAGAATATTTCTGGTGGATAACGATAACATAATCGATCAGTAATTACAGATATGTTTTCGGTAATGTTACGGATTTAATTGTAGTTCTATACATTTTTCAACACGTATTTTTTAATCTAAATTCTATTTTGACACATATTTCATAAAAAAAATTGTTTATTGACATACGCATCGTCACCATAGCTATCCCAACACCTCAGACAAAAAAAAAAAAATGCAACCGAAAAAATAAAGATTTGGATTTCAGGTTTCCTCAAATCCACCACTTCATCTAAAACCGTTGACTCTTTTTATTTTCTCCCAACGGTAACGTTTAGGGAAAGCATTAAAATGATCCCAAAATTCAGACCTCGATTTTTCGACAGATCTGCATGTTTCGACCACTCTAGAACTCGAAAAACCTCTTTTTAATGTGACGTCTGAACTTTTTGTCAGTCTGTATGTCAGTATGTCTGTATAACATATGTATCCACTTTCATTAAAAAACTATTTGGTCAAATTTCGCAAAATTTGGTAGACAAATCACTTATGGATTAAACTAGTGCTAATTAGATTTTTGTATGAATCGGAAAAATAGAACCGGCATTTTTTGTAGAATAGCCCTCAAAAATCGCCAAAACCTAAAATATAAGACTAATTAAACTCAAATGCATTAATTAAATGCTTCTTTTATATGTAACGAACTAGATCCATGAGAATAATTTTAACAGTTTAATTTTGGATATGGAAATGGAATGATGGAAATACAATGGTGCTTACTTTTGAATATGGAAATGAACATATTTAACTATACTTAGTACTTACCACCCAATTTTATTATTATGTTATTGTTTGATGAATTTATTCGAAAAACGTGCAATATCTCGAAAACGGTTCATGCTGGTAATCTAACGGTTCATGCTGGTAACGGTTCATGCTGGTAATCTAACGGTCCATGCTGGTAACGGTTCATGCTGGTAATCACACACACACACGCACAAACTCAGACACACACACATACACCCACAAAACGTTCGATTCGAGTTCAGGAATGTTAGAAACTTGCTCATCCGCTCAAAAAATTGAATTCGAAATTTCGACCCCGTTGCAAAACTTTTCCTATTCCATTTCATTGCACCATCTATGTAGAGAAATTAATCATCGAATACCTGCCTACATACAAGTTCTTCGAAAAGAATGTTTTGTTAACAAATGTTTGCATTCGACGGAATAAAAAGTACCCTCAGTATTTGAAAAGAGTGGAAACGAATTGAACGTGGAATGTAAATATGTGTACTAGCAATTCGAGGTCTTTCTAAATGAAAAATTCGTATTTTCCCAACTATTTATGTAGCTTCTTTCCATGGAAATGTTTTTCTTGTTCAACGTTTTAAGTTAATGCTCTTGAAAACGCCCCGAAGCATTTCTTAATTTTGCAAAATCATGCCCGTATATCCACCATAACTTTGAGACCACGTATTGTAATCCTGTGGAAGTTACGTGCGCCTATAGGAAAGTGACCATACTGTTGCCAACGTGTAACATTGGAGTCTTTCGTTTTGAGAACCAGACGGAGAAAACACCCGTACAAGCTTTCCCATTACGTGAATGTTGGGTTTTCAGAGCTCCGAAGTTAGGAGAATGGTTGCCAGATTTGACAATTTTCTGCCAATTTGGCGACATTTGGCGACTTTTCCTAATCTTCTAGAAGCACTTCGAAATAACGATTAATCTACGTGATATGAGAGATTTCCAGAAATTTATATTTCGAGTCTATAAAAGTAATCATCACTCCGTTGGAGATAATATGATGAGGTACGAATTATATTGAATTGTGACTTTCGGCAATATTTTGAGAATAATATCAGTTATTTTGTGAAATTATTGACGCATTTAAGTGTTGTTTAACTGTATATTGTTAATGTTTACGTTGTGCTTGTGAATAAACATGTTAGTTATCCAGAAATTTGGATTCATTCTCGTATCTTGAGTGCCTTCCCATGATGCCAGATGACAATTTGTAACAATACGTAGTCGATTGAACGTGCTTGTAGTGCCCCAGTAGCAAAATACGGAACTTAAGAAAACTAACTCAGAAAGCAATTGAGATATACAACACAAAATCCAATTACAAAACCAAAGAGAGAAGTTTAACTAATACAAAATAATAGTTGGTTTAACAAAATCACTTACAGAAAATGTGAGATGTAGTAAAATATTTACAACATAGACGAAACGCAAAATTCGCGCAATATAGGTACAACAAACCTGCAGAGTAGTCTACATACACAGTGTTTAAAATGTGCACTATCATAGCATGTACATCTGAATTCGGGACAAAATCGCCACACGAACAGGATTTATAGAATTACACGCTCTGGCGATGCGTTGCTTTGCCAAGCTTTAACAAAGTATCGTTTTATACTAATAATTCCTTTTTTTACCACGTATTGTTTTATATCAATCGTTTTATACTAATCATTTTATAATAATTCACTGCTTTTTCGTTTTACAATTGACCTATTTTTACCCATCTCTGTTGATTTCTAAGTTAGTTTTCTTAAGTTCTGCTTTTCGCCACTAGAGGCACTACAAGCATGTTCATTCGACCACGCAAAGTCACTTGCCTATAGGATCACATTTCTTTCGTGGAATTAGGACGCGGAATTTAAAATTTACTGGATTTGTATGGACTTTCTTAAGAACCCAGCATATATTTTCTCATATCATAACCACCTTTATCTGGATCATGGGTTCCCAGCGAGGTCGATGACATTTTAAAGGGTGTTAATGATGGGTGGAAAGCCGAATATGCACTGGCGATAGATCAGCATAACCAATATCATGATCGTGTTGATCACAAAAAAAATTATTTTTCTTGAAATATAGGTAATTTGAATTTCTTAATTACTACATTATTCAAATTTGTATTTAAAATTTTACCGCGGCCGCCTGCTTGTTTTGTTTTTCTTTAGTGAACAACGGTTTAGACGCGGCGTCAGTGTTCACGCTGCTCACTCGTCTCCCAAGAAGAAGTGTTGGTGGACTCGTAGAATTTGCATTTTGTTTCTCTGTGGTTAGTCTTTCTCGTTAGTTTGTAGTTGTCAGCTTTGCTATGCGAACTTGCACGCCGTTATAAGAAGGGTAAGTCAATTTTAATACTTTCACTTTGAAATTTTGACATTTCAGTTTATGGATCCTCATAAAATAACGATGTCACATGAAAACAGAAAATGCCGATAATATTCTGAAGACTGTGTAATTCTTGGCTTTATTTCAAGACAAGGAAACACAACTTTACCGTTATGTCTCATTTGCGAAAGAACTTTTAACAACGATGCCATGAAACTTTCAAAAATGAAATACTATTTAACAAGAATTCATGCAGATAAAAAAGAAAACAATTTGGAGTACTTTAAAAATCTCAAAGGTAAATTTTTAATGAGCTCAAAGAAAGGAATTAAAACATTTTTGACACCATCGACATCTAAGAATTATGAAGGTGGGCTCGAAGCTTCATATAATATTTCCTATTTAATTGCAAATGGAGGATATCCGCATACAGTTGGTGAAAGTTTATTATTACCAGTAGTTAAGTAACCAGTTAAGTTACCAGTAGTTACCAGTAGTTAAGTAATAACTGCAGTTATCAAACTGAATCCGGAACCATTTTACAAAAACTGCCGCTCAGTAACAATACGGTTCAAAGTCGTATAGATAAAATGGCCGAAAATATTGAACTACAACTGATCTCTGAATTAAGGGCTAGTAAATTTTCTATATAGCTGGATGAATTGACCTTTTGAAGGAACAGCGTTTTAATGACCAATATGCGCTATTACAGTAATTCTAGAGAAGAGGAGTTTTTTAGCGTACAGACTCTCGAAACATACACACGAGGAGAAGACATATTTCATTGTTTTGAAAATATTTTCCAACAGTATAACATTCCCCTGCCCAACATTACTGCAGCTTCCTGTGACGGTGCACCAGCGATGGTTGAAAAATATTGAGACTTTTTAACGTATCTCAAAAATACGGTGCCTAACATTTGTACTGTTCATTGTATTTTGCACAGGCAACATTTAGTTGCGAAAAGTATTCAGGAAGAGCTTCATACTGTTTTAAGTCTATGCATTAAAGCAATAAATACTATCAAAACTAAAGCTTTGAACGATCGTATTTTTGTGCAGTTGTGTGACCACAATGATGAAAGTTACAATAATATTATGTGCGAGTAAAAGGCAAAAACCAAAGATGAATTTGAACGTCCAGCAAAAAGATTCAAAGTATCTGTTCAGTGAGTAAAGCTACGGAGCAACTATAAATTACTTCCGAAACCGGTTAGTTGTTTTTTTAATTTATAGTAGTTTCATAGTTTTACTCACTGAACAGATGCTTCACTATATATATATATATATATATATATATATATTGTTTTCTTTTGGTCGTTCACATTACTTTTTGGCTTTTGCATTCACTTATAATGTCTTGCTTTTCTTTCCTTCCTCCGTTATTTTTATCTCCCTTTCCTTTCCTTAGCCATTGGCAGCTCCATTTCCTAACTTTGGACACGTTTGCTGTTTTTTTAACCGACCTAACTTTCACGAGTACAGATAGCGCTTCTTACTTGTCCTTTTTTTCCTTCTTCTTCGATCCTGACAGTCCGACTTACCCGAAAGTGTAAGCTATCCGTTAGGACTGCCGGTAAGTGTCACCCAATTTATATCGGTACTCAGTGGGGATGGCATCCACAGGGACTGTACCATCCCCTTCTCTTACCACCAACTTTTCCTGAGGACTTACGGATCCGCGTGAAAAAGGGGACAGTTTTGGGCCTTTTATTTGCCCTGACGAAGAAGGATTTTACTGTATGCCTTAAACGAAGTTGATTTACTTTCATAAACTTTTTACCAATTACTGAATTTCTCGCCAACTAGGTGGACTTTTTTTTTACACTTAATATTATTATTATTATTAGTAGTAGTAGTATATTTTAGATTTGAATTTAGCACAATGCAGAAATATGCGGAAATATACATTTTCCTATTCCTTATAATTTAATACAAAAAAAAAATTACAACTCAATAAATGTCCTTATGGGTCCGTAAGTCCTTCCGAGAGGTTGGTGGTAGGGAAGGAGGGTACGGTCCCTGTGGATGCCTCCCCCACTGGGTTCCGGTCTAAATTGGGTAGCACTCCCCGACCGTCCAAACAGTTACCTTACACCTTTCTGGTAGGTCGGACGGTCTGGGTTTCAACAACAACAACTCAATAAATGTCTTGTACTGCAGACAATTAGATTTATGTATCGAAGACTTAAATGCTTGCAGATCAAATTCTTTTCCATTTCCACTGGTTTTCTCCATACGATTTTATTTATAGCTCTAGCATTTATATATATATATATATACACACACATATATATATATATATATATATATATATATATGCACACATATATATATATATATATATATATATATATATATATATATATATACATTTTCTTTTGGTCGTTCACATTACATTTTCGCTCTTGCATTCACTTATAATGTCTTGCTTTTCGTTCCTTCCTCTGCTATTTTTATCTCCTTTTCCCTTCCATCGCCATTGGCATCTCCATTTCCTTACTTTAGACACGTTTGCTGTTATAATAATTGACCTAACTTTCACGAATACTGATAGTGCTTCTTACTTGTCCTTTTTTTTTCTTCTTCTTCGATCCAGACAGTCCGACTTACCCGAAAGTGTAAGCTATTTGTTTGGACTGCCGGTAAGTGCCACCCAATTTATATCGGTACTCAGTGGGGATGGCATCCACAGGGACTGTACCATTCCCTTCCCTTACCACCAACATTTCCTAAGGACTTACGGATCCCCACTTGAACGTATTCCGCGTGAACACGGGGACTGTTTTGGGCTTCTCATTTGCCCTGATGAAGAAAGATTTTTCTTTATGCCTTAAACGAAATTGATTTACTTTCATAAAGTTTTTACCAATTACTGAATTTCTCGCCAACTTGGTGGATTCTTTTTTACAATTATTATTATTATTATTATTAGTAGTAGTAGTAGTATGTTTTACTTTTGAATTTAGCACAATGTAGAAATATGCGGAAATATACATTTTCCTATTCCTTGCAATTTAATAAAAAAAAACTACAACTCAATAAATGTCTTGTACTGCAGACAATTAGATTTATGTATCGAAGACTTAAATGCTTGCAGATCAAATTCTTTTCCATTTCCACTGGTTTTCTCCATACGATTTTATTTATAGTTCTAGCATTTATTTAAAGCGCACGCAAATTCAATTCTTCATTCTGTTTTCAAAAGTTTTAAACTAATAATTTTTTCTAAAGAAAGACGAATAATACTTCATACATTTTCATCTTTATAAAGAAAAAAAAATTGCTGGAAGTGTTTGCATTTCACACAATAAAATTTCAAGCAAAAGGAAGAAATACAAATTTGATTTGGAATGTGCATATTTATGCAAGTCGTTTCAAGATGTTTTAGAATAATAAATTCGCTTTTTTTAAAATTATTTGTGTTTCTCGCTATTTATATAGTATAATGTATCAGAAAGTTATTGCGATTGGGTCGAAAATTCCAATTCGAATTTCCGACGGATTTAAATGTTATCAGCATATCTATATTTCAATCGAACGTTCTTCTATGGTAATGTATATGTTAATGTATGTGTCTGTATGTATACATGCGCACATGTATATGCATATGTCGGTATGCATGTGTGTGTGCATGCGTGCGTGAGTGTGTGTACACGATATCTCCTGAACGAATAAGCAGATACTAAACAAATTTCGCATTTGCTGAAACATACTTTTACAAAGCATCCTCTGGAATCGTGGGTGTGCGCTCATGATGCAAGAATGAGTCCAAATTCCAGGATAACTAACACGTTTATTCACAAACACAGCTAAAATAGGAACAATATACAGTAAAACAGCACTTAAATGCTCCACTAATTTCACATAACAACTGTTACTATTCTCAAAATATTGACAAAAATTACAGTTCAATGTAGCTCGTATCATGTCAAATGCTCTCCGGCTGAGTGGTGATTCCTTTTATAGACTCTCCATAAAAACTTTTAGAAATATCCCATATCTCGTAGAATATTGGTTATTCCGGAGTGTTTCTCAAACCTTCGATAAGTCGACAAACGTCACCAAATTGGCGATAAAAGCCCAAATCTGGAAACCCTCCCCCGGACTTTTGGCAACCCTAAAAGCACGTCATGTGAAAGCCCGTACGCGTGTTTTCTCCCTCTGGTTCTCAAAAGAAAAGACCCCGGTGAGGCAATATTACACGCTCGCAACAATACTGTAAAATATGGATATTTTACTTTTGGTAAATATGTAAAATATATTTCATTTTCCATTATTTGTGTTACAATAATCAAAAACAAAACACCTGATAAAGTGAGTAGAAATTAAGCCTTAGGTATCGTTTTCCATCACATAATTTAATTTCAACTTTGAACTGCTAAATGCTGCTGGAACATGAAACTTGCTTTCATGTTTTTGCTTCTTTTTCAAATACAAATTTATTTAAAACTCCATTATTTGAAAAGGAATAAATAAATAATAGATATTATAAAATCAATTATTTATTCCGCATTCCGTTGTAGATGGTCTTGAACAAATCATTTTGTCCAAAGAAATACAAACTCTCCAAAACTGTTTTCTCTTTGTAAAAAGAAATAAAAAATAATGTATAAAAATAAAATTAAAATTAAAATATTGGCCTTTGACAATATATATATATATATATATGTATATATATATATATATATATATATATATATATATATATATATATATATATATATATATATATATATATGTGTGTGTGTGTGTGTGTGTATATATATATACTCTCATTGCCATAAAAATTTGCGTACCAAGAAGTAATTGTGAGATTGTGACGAAATTTGAAGGTACATGTCAGGCAAACGATTAGAAATACAGCGTGATTGCGCATTGCATAATGTCGCCAGAGGGCGTTGAACTTCATTCTCCCTAGCGCAGAAAAAAGGAAAGCAGAGACTTTTTACCTGTACTTAATCTGTTGCAGAGGGACGCTTTTTCATTAAGGATACCGTTACATCGCCATTGAAGACAATATGATCCGCTGTCAGAGTTCGAGAAGGGAAGAATAATCGGGATGATGGAAGCCGGGTAGTCAACTCGGCCAGTCGCCCGCCACCTACACCGTTTTGAGTTTACTGTGAGAAGGTGTTGGGACCAGTGGACGAGGGAGAGGTTCATACATGGCGGCCAGGTTCAGAACGCCCTGCGGCAGACCAATAGCCGAGAAGACCGTCACATCACCTGACGCTCACACACAGCGCCAACTGCATCATTGTTTGCTAGCCGGATACAGGCAGCACCTT
Organism: Amaurobius ferox; assembly: GCA_951213105.1. Taxonomy (NCBI): domain Eukaryota; kingdom Metazoa; phylum Arthropoda; class Arachnida; order Araneae; family Amaurobiidae; genus Amaurobius; species Amaurobius ferox. The sequence goes on from OX578145.1 coordinate 129,944,796, forward strand.
CATTCACTACGGGCCCCTGTATATGTCCATACTATCACGAGGAACCTGGTTGAAGAATGTTTGGTATCGCGGCGCCTATTACGTGTGCTGCCAATGACATCCACCCACCATCGCCTCCGTTTGGCGTGGTATCGCGCTCGACGAGATTGGGCCGCAACCGAATGGAACAAGGTCGTCTTCAGCGACAAATCGAAATTCAATTTGGGCAGTGATGACAACCGAGTACATGTGTAGAGGCCCCGTGGTGAGCGCCACAATCCTGCTTTCGCTTTACAGCGGCACACCGCTTCCACAGCTGGTGTGATGATATAGGGTGCCGTCGAATACGGCACCCAGTCACCTCATTAGAGGTGACTGGGTTGTTGTTGTTGAGACCCAGACCGTCCAACCTACCAGAAAGGTGTAAGGTAACTGTTTGGAAGGCCGGGAAGTGCCACCCAATTTAAACAGGAACCCAGTGGGGGAGGCATCCACAGGGACCGTACCCTCCTTCCCCTACCACCAACCTCTCGGAAGGACATACGGACCCACATGTTTAACGTGATCGTACTCCGCATGAACACAGCGGCAGTTGTGGCAGCGTGCAAATAATGCGCGCAAACCACCGGGCTACCGCGCCCGAAATGTGCCAACAACACACGGTTTTCCCAGGTGGTCATCCACCCAATTACTAACTGCGCCTGATGCTGCCTGACTTCGGTGATCTAACGAGAACCTGTGTTTTCAGCACGGTACGGCCGTTGGCCCTAGAGGTGGCCGGGTGTCGTATTCGACGACACTTACATCAAGTACGTTACATCAAGTACGTTATTGCACTTGCATCAAGTATGTTACATCAAGAACGTTACATCAAGTACTTACACCACTGATCCACGGATCCATGACAGCCTAGCAGTACGTTCGTGACATCCTTCAGGCACATGTGTTTCCACTCATGGCAGGGCTCCCAGGAGGCATTTTTCAACATGACAATGCTCGACCACACAGGAAAAGTGTCACAGAAATGCCTCCACCACATTACCACCCTTCCCTGGCCCGCCCGATCCCCAGATTTGTCACCGATCGATCGTATCTTGGATCACTTGGTACGACAAGTTGGATAGCCTACGAGTTTGGTCGAACTAAAGTCGCCCTTACAAAAACTGTAAAAAAATCTGATGTGGGCAACACATGACTTTCCTTATATAATGAAATGAATTTATTACTGTTACAGTAAAATAAATAGGTTTTTCTTCTAGTAGATACTAATATCCTTTCCAAGATATTGACTTTTCGACAATTAGTCGTCATTTTCATTGATTATCGTCATTTTTATCCATTTGGCGTGATTTTCGTTAATTTGGCAACATTTCAAAAAGTCGCCAAGTTGGCGACATTCCGCCAATTTTGTCGCCAAAATCTCGCCAAGCGTTATGGACAAAGAAATAGGTTATATATATATATATATATATATATATATATATATATATATATATATAAAACTTATTAGATATTGAATTTTCGACATATATTATATAACTATTATTATATATTTATATATTATATAACTTATTAGATATTGAATTTTCCACAATTAGTCGTCATTTTCATTGATTTAGCGTCATTTTTATCCATTTGGCGAGATTTTCGTTAATTTGGCAACATTTCAAAAAGTCGCCAAGTTGGCGACATTCCGCCAATTTCGTCGCCAAAATCTCACCAAGCGTTATGAACGAAGAAATAAGTTATTCTTACAGCAGATAAATTGGCGTTCAAATGCAAAAGTATTACTCAAAGTATATTTTTTCATGAATGGAACGAGCTAGATCCACGAGAATGATGTCACCCAATTTATCGCTTGATATTATATATGAAAAGTGAACATGTTTCTCAATAGGAAATATTTTTTTTCTATCTTATTTGACATTTTGATAATTTTTTTTAAAAATATGCAATATCTCGAGAACGGTTCATGTTAGCGTTCTAAAATTTATGTCAATCGTTTTCTAATGAAAAATTACATAAGGAATGTCTATTTACGTAACTTTATTATTGGTTTTGATTTTTTGACGATTTTTTCAAAATTTCATTCGAAAATTTAGGGGGGTTCTGAACATTCGATTGCGTATAAAAACAATAGGCTTCCAGTGTTTACAGATTGTGATTTTTGTACCAAATTTGGTTCGAATCGGTCCATTCGTTCGTCAGTTATCGTCTCCACAGACCCACTGACACACACACACACACACACACATACACACACACATACTTTCACACACACATACTTTCACACACACACACACACACACACACACACAGACATCACTTCAAAAATGTTTGATTCGTGATCAGGGATGCTTGAAACGTGCTCTCCCGTCGAAAACTCGAATTCGAATTTTCGACCCCGTCACAATACTTTCCTTATACATTATGTATATAAGGAAAGTAATGAGATGACGCCAGGACACCATACGGTACCTGTTTGCCTCAATACCCGCCCGTAACGCATGGTGTATTATATACTGCTATAAAATGTACAGTTATGCATACAAAAAAGTACAATTTCAGAATTACTGACCCAGGTATGGCTCTTGAGAACTATACACGGTTTCGAAAATACTTTTCCCTTTTACTATTTTATACATCTTTTTCATGTCTGATACTCTCAAAACATTTTGGGAGTCAGGAAAGGCATAGCTCCATTTGTTGTTTTATCAGTTTGAATCTTTTCATCTATCACACTATTCATGCACTTACTTCAAGTACGTTACTGCTGGGAACAAGGGGTTTAGTACCTTTAGTACCTGTATTATATACATGATTTTTTAAAAATATTTAAATATTAATTTCATTATTGGGTGTAGTTACACGCGTGTATTATTACCAGGCTTTCTCAACATGAGACCCAGGTTTCAAATGCTTACCTTATATAGAGCAGAGAACGAAGAGTATTTAATACCTATTTAGTACCTGTTTTATTTATACAGGAATTATTATCCTAAGCCTCAAGCCTAACGCTGTGTCTATTTTATTTTTATTTTTACATGCGCTCATCAGTCCGCTTTCAATAAAAGATATATATATATATATATATATATATATATATACACACACATATATATATACATATATATATATATATATATGTATATATATATATATATGTGTGTATATATATATGTGTGTGTATATATATATATATATATATAAAGACATAAATGGAAATATAAAAGAAGGAAGGTAACGTAAAGTGCTTACGCAATGGCGGTAAGGGGAAGTGACCTTACTCCCCAGTTATCAGCATGCATGTCTTTAATGCCGCGGCATGCACTCCTGGACGCCAGCACTGACATTAGCCAACCTCCGGAGTGATAATCAAAATTATCACAAGACCCTTGATAAAGGAAGGTGATATGAAAAAGTATGGTCCAAGTCATAGAGACAGACAAGTTCCTTCACATGCCACCTATTCATATCATCAAAATATTCAAATCAGCAGTATAGATGTCTGTGATATCATGACTTACAAAGATGTACGATCAAAATTCATAATGACATCAAATATTTACACAAACTCAACCCATATATTTCATTTTTTCCGTAGTAATTTTTGATGTAATGTATCATAAATTGCTTTGGATATTTTTGCATGAATGCCTGTAGTAAGAATTTTTTGTCACCTTCCAGTCTGGTGACGTCACTGCTTACTACTCTTTTTGTTCTAATAAATACATTTCTAAAACTAATAAATACATTTCTAAATATATTCAAGTGTAAATTAGAGGTCCAATGTATGATTCCTGCTGTAGTAATATTATAAGTTATTCTTTTATCATATATATAGAATGAAAGTATATTATGGCTGAAATCAATACTGAGATTTTGAAAATTTACTACATTATTCTGGGTTGGTGGATTTTCTTCCAATATTAAATGTGAGTGATAAAATTCAAAATTCATTTGAAAATTTTCGTTTTCATAAGCTATTAACAAATTATCAACGTAACGTATGTAAATTATTTCATTGTTAATATGAGACATTTTTTCATTTTTTTTTGTGGGAATAGTAAGCAGTGACGTCACCAGACTGGAAAGTGACAAAAAATTCTTAATACAGGCATTCATGCAAAAATATCCAAAGCAATTTATGATACATTACATCAAAAATTACTACGGAAAAAATGAAATATATGGGTTGATGTTTGCTAAAATTGATGAGCATCCCCCGCCCATGGGGATGCCTTTGATTTGCTTATAGAAATTCATTCCGTTATATAGGTAGTTTTCCTCTATAACAATCTTTATCAGAGATCTATACCTTTCGATTTCTATATATTTTTGCATTTCAAATTCCCCGTACAACGAGTTCAGTATTCGGTATAATACCTTGGGTTCAATATTGTTAAATAGTTCCTTAAAATCATAGGTTCTGAAAAATAATTTTGTTTGATGAGGCCTTAAGATCTCTATTACCTCGTAACTATTCGTATATATATATATATATATATATATATATATATATATATATATATATATATATATAAATATATATATATATATATATATATATATATATATATATATATATATATATAAACTCTTACAAATATTCGTAGTATTTATACCTTTGATTTCAAAGATTTGTTTAATAATATTAATATAGATGATCTGTATAAAGTTATATTAGGAATTTTTGAAAAATATAATATCAACCTAAAATATTCAAATTTTCTATTTAAAAAATTACTTAACTTCACTCTTTATGAGAATTATATTCAACATGGTGGTACTTTTTTTAAACAACAGGTTGGTATCCCACAAGGGGGGTGTGCCTCATCATTGTTAGCTAATCTGTATTTATTCTTCTATGAAAAAAACATTAATCCAAGCTTGCATAATATGCACATGTTTAGATATTTAGATGACATTTTATGTGTATCCCCAAATAATAATATCCCTATAGTATTAAACTTTTATCCAAAAAATTTACAATTAAATGCAAGTAATAATGACACAAATGCTGCAAACTTTTTAGATTTAAATTTAAATTTACAAAATTGTAATATGGTTATAAACTTGTATGATAAAAGACAGGATTTTAAATTTAATACATCAAAAATTCAACATTTTGACTCTTGTTTGCATATATCTGTATTTAGAAATATTATAATAAACCAGGCTCTTAGAATCAATAAAATTTGTGATGAAGATTATAAATTAGCGCACTTTATGGAATTATTGAGTACAGCGACTAATAATGCATATCCCCCCAAGTTTGTTATTAAAATTATCAACTCAGTGTATCAAATTTCACTCGATAACATCCTAGAAAACATTCCCAATTATAGTGACTAACATACAGTAGGGAAAAAAAAAAAAAAAAAATATATATATATATATATATATATGTATGTGTGTATATATGTATATATATATATATATATATATATATATATATGTATATGTGTATATATATTATATATAATTATTAATTATATAAATAAAAATGAAAAATAATAAACTAAGTCAAAAACATTAGAAAAATCAAAAAATAGGAAAATAAGATGCATTAACATTAATGTTTTGAATTTTATTTTCGCAAAAAAATGTAACTTTTGTCAGTATTGAAACTACGTTTTGAGAGCCCTTATAATGGTGTATAGTGGCATTCTCGATTATCCATTTTTCATATGAATTACTTGTTTAGTAAGAATTTTCATCTTTGATTCATATTCATATTCATGTTTGCATATTTGGGAAGTTGTATTCTGAATTGCTTGTCCAGTCTCCAGCTTAGACTCACTGGACGGGTTTGGGAGTAACTCCGTGAACGTTCGTACTGCCTCCCTGGTAGAATTTCGACTTGTTCATTCCGGTGCTTCTAGATTAAGCTGTTGAGGTTGATCGTGTATACACGTGGTAGAAGAATGGTTCATGCCGCATGGTAATACAATTTTCTTAATGTATCCTTTTTTCATTTTATGTTGCCTGTAGTCTGAGTTTAAGTATTTATAGTAATGTACTATTGCTTAATCTGAAACAGGCATTTGTTTGGGTTAATTGGAATTTAATACTCAGACCTGACGATGAATTTAATTCTAATTAATCATCGAATTTGGGATGGTGCTGTTCTTTTCTCTTATCGGCATTATGGCTATGAATTTGCTTCTATGGTGATGTTAATATTACTTGAATTGTATTTTTTTATTTTTACATAATTCATATTATTACATTTCAAATATATATATATATTAAGAAATGAAATAACAAATTTGATATGGAGCGTGAATATTTATGTAAGTATTTTCCAGGTTATTTCTGAATAACTAATTTGTGTTTTCTAACTCTTTAGTTGCTGCTTCCTATAGAAATATTTTTCTCTTCGAATATTACATTCGCTGCTGTAAAGAGACATATTTGTTTTAGTAAAACTTTAAGCGATGACTACGAATTTTTCAAACTGAATTTACTTTGTTATCAAAACATCTAGATCTTATGAAAATAATTTTTACTTTCTAGAGAATGTATTGAGGGTGTAAAGTATTTAATTAATAGAATATATACTCGGCGTTGCGTTTCAAGCATCGCTGAACTTAAATCAAACATTTATGAGGTGGTATGTGTGTGTGTGTGTGTGCATGCGTTTGTGTGTGTGCGCGTATGTGTGTATGTGTGTGTGTGTGTCCATAAATCTTCGAAAACGATATCTCACAAACGAATGCTTTGAATAAAATTTAGTACGATTATTACAATCAGTGAATAATGGAACTCTTTATTTTAAACGTGATCGAAAGTTGAGATGGCTCATAATTTGGAAGGATGTTTATAATCACAAAAAAAATCAAGACATTCAATAAAATAAAATAAATAATCATTTTACACGTAATTTTTCATTACAAAATGCATGGCAAATTTAAGAACGATAGCATCATCTGTTCTCGAGATATTGCAGTTAGATATTGCAGATATTGCAGATATTGTTATTTTTTAAACACATTTTTTAAAAAATTAAGTAAAATTAAAAAAGTAGTGTATCGTCAAATATGTTCACTTATTTCTAAATCAATACGAATTTAACAAAATATTGCCTAGTTGACGAATTTTTAATGTCGTCAAAATGGCAACATGGTGCCAGCAAAACTAATGCGAAATTGCTGAAATTTTAATGTCTTAGAAAATTAACTTTAATTTATCTGATAATCCCATTCGCTTCTTTTAATTTATATTCTTGGTTTAAGATATAGTGAGTTTAATTTTTGTCAGATATGCACGTTTTATTGGGGGTCGAAGGATTAGTAAATTAATTGCGTTTTGTAAAGGGTAAAAGGATTCTGTTATGTAAGGAAAGTCATGTGCTGCCCACATTATAGAGTTTTTTTGCAACAGCAACAGAATTCATACAGACCTATATAGAGGTTATATTTTCAGAATTCCTTTCTTTCAATGCCCCTTATGAGAACATTTCTTTTGATGCAGCAATTACTGAACACTGTGCCACAAAGAATTCTCCATTAGACCGAGCTTTGGTTCACAGCTGATCATACATCTAATGAGCTAGCTACATACAATAAGCAGCGCCAATCATTTTTTCTTGGAGAAGGGCGATATTCGTTTCTGAAGAAAAATCACTTCATTTTAGTGTTATGGGGGGAAATTACGTTACTTTGACTGGAAAAGGTAAAATTAAATTCACAACAAATCCCTATATACCTGTCGAACGTGTTTTTGTTTTTCCAGATCCTCCAGAAGCCACCCCCTCTCCGATGACCCAGAAACCTTCATTTTTGCACACTTATAGTATCAACTATAGTTGATACTATAAGTGTATCAAATTATAGTATATAGATACTATAACTGTATCAACTTATAATTGATACTATAAGTGTACTAATTTATAATATAGTTGATACTATAAGTGTATCAACTTATGGTATAGTTCATAGTGTATTTTGCACATTAGTAGTATCAAGTATAGTTGATACTATAAGTGTATTTTGCACATTAGTAGTATCAAGTATAGTTGATACTATAAGTGTGCAAAAATTAAGCGGTAACGTAAAATTGAGCGATAAGAAAATCTTAGTTAGTAACAAAGCCGGATTTTTTACTCCCCCCGAGGCCGAGAAAATGGAAGTTTTTAAAAAATATTTCCAGTCCATTCATATGTTCCTCTGTTGACCAAGAATACTAAATCCATGCACACTTGTTGTACCGACAATACGATACAAATGCTAACGGAGCCAAATATTTTGATTTATCAGAAAATGAAGGAGGGGGTCGAGGGGTATTTATAGGCAGTCCAGACGCCCTCAGGTGACCTAGTGATATAGAAAGCTGAATCATTGTACATTATCAACTAATGGAACTAAGACAGCTTGGTTTGGGATTTTTCACAAAATGTAGAGAGTGGGAAGGGATGCATTGTTAAACAAAATAAAATTTATTTAAAAAAAGTTGCAGCTCAATGTTTCAAAACTGTTCTTTTCCCGGTATTCCATAGGTTTAATTACTAGTTTGAATACAATTTAATATACAATGGTGATCAACCTGTCCTGCATTAATATGGCCTGTATTGCATTATTATAAAACTGTATTGCATTATTATAAAATACAAATATCCAGCAACAGGAAATTGAATTATATTTTTACTTTCCTTATATACATAATGTATAAGGAAAGTATTGTGACGGGGTGGAAAATTCAAATTCGAGTTTTCGACGGGAGAGCACGTTTCAAGCATCTTTGATCACGAATCAAACATTTTTGAAGTGATGTCTCTCTGTGTGTGTGTGTGTGTGTGTGTGAGAGAGAGAGAGAGAGACTGTGGAGACGATAACTGACGAACGAATGGACCGATTCGAACAAAATTTGGTACAAAAATCACAATCCGTAAACACTTGAAGACTATTGTCTTCATTCGCAATGAAATGTTAAGAACCCCCCTAAATTTTCGAGTGAAATTTTGAAAAAATCGTCAAAAAATCAAAACCGCTAATAAAGTTACGCAAATAGACATTTCTTATGTAATTTTTCATTAGAAAACGATTAACATAAATTTTAGAACGCTAATATGAACCGTTCTCGAGATATTGCACATTATTGAAAAAAATTATCAAAAAGTTATATAAAATAAAAAAAAAATTCCTATTGAGAAACATGTTCACTTTTCATATTTAATACCATACAACAAATTGGGTGACATCATTCTCGTGGATGTAGCTCGTTCCATTCATGAAAAAAGATACTTTGAGGAATACTTTTGTATTTGATCGCCAATTGTCATTTATCTGCTGCAGGAATAACTTATTTCTTCGTCCATAACGCTTGGCAAGATTTTGGCGACGATTTTGGCGGAATGTCGCTAACTTGGCGACTTTTTTGAAATGCTGCCAAATTAACGAAAATCTCGCCAAATGGATAAAAATGACGCTAAATTAATGAAAATGACGACTCATTGTCGAAAATTCAATATCTTGAAAAGAATAAAAGTAACTACTATAAGAAAAACCTTATCTTTTTTACTGTAAAAGTAGTAAATTCATTACATTATATAAGGAAATTCATGTGTTGCCCACATCAGATTTTTTGTATTTGTTTTCAGTGAGATTTCCGTTAATATTGTTTATAATAATTAAATCTGAATATAGATAAAGTAGAGATACGATAATAAAGATTACAGATATTTGATCAGATAAATTTGGAAAAATTCTTAATTTTGGACAGAAAGGGTCAAATCAGTTCTTCCCATATTCAGATCAATTAAAGCAGGGTAGTCAATGTTTTACTCAGCGCCCTCTATGAGAAGAAAGCCTTCCTCTCCTGATACACCAATTGCAGAACCCTCCGCCACAAAGAATAATCCATTAGACCGAGTTTGAGTCCACAGCTGGTCAGTCGTCTAATGAGCTACAAGTAGCGCCGAATCACTTTATCTTTCGGGAATGGCGATATTTGTTTCGAAAAAAAAATCAGTCCATTATGTTAGACAAATTAAGTTTTATGGAGGGAAGAGATAAAAAAATCTGATGTGGGCAACACATGACTTTCCTTATATAATGCAATGAATTTACTACTTTTACAGTAAAAAAAATAGGTTTTCTTATAGTAGATATTTATATTCTTTCCAAGATATTGAATTTTCGACATTTAGTCGTCATTTTCATTGATTTAGCGTCATTTTTATCCATTTGGCGAGATTTTCGTTCATTTGGCAACTTTTAAAAAAGACGCCAAGTTGGTGACATTTCGCCAAATTCGCCGCCAGAATTTCGCTAAGCGTTATGGACGGAGAAATAAGTTATTCTTATAGGAGATAAATGACTATGGGCGTTGAAATACAAAAGTATTACTCAAAGTATATTTTCTCATGAATGGAACGAACTAGATCCACGAAAATGATGTCACCCAATTTATCGCATGATATTACATACAAAAAGTGAATATGTTTCCCAACAGTTAATATTTTTTTTAATTTATTAATTTATGGGATTTTTTGATAAATTTATTTGAAAAATGTGAAATATCTCGAGAACGGTTCATGCTAGCGTTCTAAAGTTTATGTCAATCTTTTCTAAGGAAAAATTGCATAAGAAATGTCTATTTGCGTAACTTTTTTAAAGGTGTTGATTTTTTGATGATTTTTTCAAAATTTCACTCGAAAATTTAGGGGGTTTTGAACATTCGATTATGTACAATAGGCAACAATTCGATTATGTACAATATTTAAAAACAATAGGCTTCCAGTATTCACGGATTGTGATGTTTGTACCAAATTTCATTCAAATCGCTCTATTCGTCCGTGAGATATCGTCTCCACAGACTCACTGACACACACACCCACACACACACATGCACACATACCTTCACACATACACATACACACACATACACACATACTTTCACACATACACACTTTCACACATACTTTCTCTCTCTCTCTCTCACACACACACACACAGAGACATCACTTGAAAAATGTTTGATTCGTGATCAGGGATGCTTGAAACGTGCTCTCCCGTCGAAAACTCGAATTCGAAATTTTGATCCCGTCACAATAATTTCCTTAAAATATATTATATATATGGAAAGTAAAAAAGGAAGATACTTTTAAAATTACTGAAAAAGAAGAAGGCTCCACTGGATTCTCTGAAACATTTATTTTCTGTATTTTCCAAGTCCACTTATTGCACAGTGGTTCAAATAGTACTTAATAGATTTTTCTACTTTTTTATCAATTGCAAAACTCTTCCGTGGATTAAGTCCTGTGTATAAAATCCAATATATTTTATTTATCATCTCATACACATAGTTCTGAAGCACTGTATAAACTTTCTAAGGAAAAGTTCATCAGTGGACACATTAGATCGTTCTATAGTTACCATGCCCGATCTAATAAAAGCGCCATCTCATGGGGAATGCAGAAAGTACATTTATGCAATGCATATATAATACTCAGGAAGTAGAGTAACTGAAAGTAATTGAGCGAATGATGCTTCGTGCTCGTATCCAGGGCCATCAATGCAGCGAGAATGTGATATCACCAACTTGGCAGTCCCTAGAGGAGAATTGAGAAAATTAGAATAAAGAACTTGACAACCATGCGAGATGAACGAAAAAATCCTTTACATAGCAGTGAGTAGAAATAGACATCAGGAACGGAAGAAAAGCGTAAACGGAAGACAACAAACACCTGTCAAAAGTGTTAGCATCAAGGCATATAATATGGTGACACCTGCAATACTTGTCAAAGTATGCTGTAATAGTCTGTAGCGAACGCTCATAAAGCAGTAATTAATACCATGAGCTAGAGACGATTTTAGCTCAACGCTATGGCACTGACCTACCACGCTTTGGCACCGCGATCAAACCTCGCCACTGCCAAATTGGTGATATCGCATTCTCGCTGCATTGATGTCCTTGGATACGAGCACGAAGCATCATTCGCTCAATTATTTCCAATTATTCTGCTTCCTGAGTATTGTAGTATATGCATTGCATAAATGTACTTCCTGCATTCCCCATGAGATGGCGCCAACACACTTATTTGGGTTTTCGAGATTCTCGATGTCGACCCACCGTACGTCATTAGACATTATGACTCACCACGAGGCCGCTTACAACAGCTCCTGCACTTACATTTAAAGCTTGCAGCCCCATCTGTAACCCAGTGACAACTTCGTTTAGTTTCGTAGAAACTCACTGGAAGGGGGAGTACTGTATAGCGAACGCTTTTAAGGCAGTATTAAATGCCTTGAGTTGGAGACATCTTTAGTTCAACACTATGACACTGACCCGCCACGCTATAACCTCCGGATCAAATCCCGGCACTGCCAAGTTGGTGATATCGCTACAAATTTTTCTAGAATCCGCTTTGTCGCTGACTGAGAACGTATTAAATAGGCTCTATACAATATTTCTGTTCATGTAAGAGTTGTTTATTACATCATTCCTAAGAAAGACAGCCATTCCTCAATAACCAGTGTGTCAAATAAATGCCTTCTCTAACAGTTGCAGCTTTGTATTTGCCCTTTTTCGTCTATCTCGCTTAGTTTGCTATCTTAACGTCTAATTTCTCCGCTAGGGGCGTTGCAGTCGCTTTTATTCGATCAGGCATGGTCACTTTACTCTAAATATACCTAACGTGTACGCTAATATAACTTCACTATTGTTGAAGTTATTGGAGTGCTTAAGAACTTTCCAATTTACCCTGTATTTATTAAAAGCAAGTTGGTTTATTTTATGAAATAGCAATGTACTAAGCTATTCTTTCTCCCCACATACAGATCGATTGCAGTAAAATAATCACCTAAAATCTCTTACTCAGCGACCCATGTAAAACTCCTCTTTCTTATACAATTACCAAACTCTTCGCTGCAAAAAATAAACCATTAGGCCGAGCTTCAGTTCTCAGCTGGTTAGCCGGGGCGAGTAATGGATTACAAGTAGTAGTAAATCATTTTTTTCTCATGAATGGAAAGGAAAATCATTCATTGAGAGAAATCAGAGCACTTTGTACTATGAAGAGGTATGACGGAGAGAAACAGTTTAGCATGTGAAGTAATCGTGATTTCCTATTCAGGAAAAAAAAATCTATTGTTATAACCTTTTACTTTTCCTGCAATGCACGGTATTGTACAGGGAAAGTATTGGAATCGTGTCGGAAATCGCAACTCGAGTTTTCGACGGATCTAAGCGTTTTGTGACATCTAGAACTCGAAAAAATCTGATATGAGCAGCACATGACTTTCCCTGCAGGCTCATATTCACTTTCTCTATTTCTTCAATAATTCATTATATTGGGCTTAATTCCACAAAATAACACCCACAATTATTTAAAATGACATCGATGAATGATTTTTGTTCTCACTTGGTAACTGAACCTATTTTCAACGGTGGTGCAGGCTGAATGCGAAAAAACTAAAATATCTCGAGAACGGCTAGCCCTAGTGTAATGGGGTTGGTCTTATTCTTTTCATTGTTAAACATTATGTATAAAACAAGCATTTAATTGATATACTTGAGCATACGTAGTATTTTTTTTTAAATTTTGATGATTATTGCGGGCCATTTCGCAAGAAAGGCGTTTTTTTTTTATTCCGAATCGTACCAAAAACTAATCAGCACCAGGGTCATACGCAAGTGACTTATCTACCAAATTTTATGAAATTCGGTCCATTAGTTTTTGAGTTAGAGTGGATACATACATTGCACAGACAGACACACAGACAGACAGACAAACACACAGACATCACGCTAAAACTAGTTTTTTCGTGCTCTAGACGTCCTAAAACGTGTAGATCTGTCGAAAACTCGAGTTGCGATTTTCACATGATTCCAATATTTTCTTTATGCATTACCATGTATTGCAGGGAAAGTAAAAATCTGATGTGGGCAGCACATGACTTTCCCTGCAGACATATTCACTCTCTCTTTTTTTTAATTCAATTTAATTCACTTTTAATTCCATTTTCGTTCTCATTTGCTAACTGGACTTATTTTCAAAAGTGGCTTAGAAAATATACGAAAATACTAAAATATCTCGAGAACGGCTAGTCCCAGTGTAACGGGATTGGTCTTATTCTTTTCTTTGTTAAACATTATGTATAAAACAAGCATTTAATTGATATATTTGTGCATACGTAGTTTTTTATTTTAGATTTTGACGATTTTTGCGGGCCATTTTGCAAACAAAGGCAAGTTATTTTTTTCTGATTAGTACCAAAATCTAATCAGCACCAAGGTGACCCACAAGTGATTTATCTACCGAATTTTGTGAAGTTCGGTCCATTAGTTTTTCAGCTAGAGTGGATACAAGTTTTTGCGGACCATTTCGCAAAAAAAGGCGAGTTCTTTTATCCTGAATCGTACCTAAAACTAATCAGCACCAGTTTCGCCTACAAGTGACTTACCTACCAAATTTTATTAAATTCGGTCCATTAGTTTTTTAGTTAGATAGGATATAAAATCTGCACAGACAGACACACACACAGACGTCACGTAAAAAAATAGTTTTTTCGTATTCTAGAGTCTAGAAGTCTCGAAACGTGTAGATCCGTCGAAAACTCGAGTTGCGATTTTCGGCATGAATCCAATACTTTCCCTGTACATTACCATATATTGCAGGGAAAGTAAAAATCCTATGTGGGCAGCACATGGCTTTTTCTAGAGCCTGAAATTCATTTCTTTTTTTCATTTCATGATGCATTAAATTGGGCTTAATTGCAGAACATAATATAGATATTGTTTTGATGTTATATCCAAATTGCATATTTAATTGGCAACTTAATGAATGCTGAAGTCTTCGTATCCTCAAAATTCCGAAAAAAACTGAAATAACTCGCGAAGTGTTCATTTTACAGTCATGGGGTCTATCTTATTTGCTTTGCTGTCAAAAATTACTGTCATAATTAATATAACTGTCATAATTAATTACTGTCATAAATTTGCTGTCATAATTAATATATTTCAGTAAATTTTAGTCATTTATTTCGGATTTCCGCAATCTTTGAAGGGACATTTCTCAAAACAGAGTCAGTTATATTTTTCCAAATCATGCCAAAATCTAATCAGTATCAAGATAGCCCTCAAAGGAAAAATATAGAATTAGCACCTTCTTTCAAGTGTGATAGAGGCTTGATATTTGTTATATGGACCAATCATCTGATAAAAAACCCAAGAAGAATAAAGTATGTCAAAAATGTTAATTTCAGGTGGTGGGTACTCCTGATGAAACGTTCGAAAGGTGAAATAAAAGAAAAAGCATGTTTTGCGATGGAGACTTCAAATGCGGTATATGGGTAAATAGTTCAAAAGAAAGAGAATGTTCAAATAAATAAAATTGGCATCACGTCTGATTTCAACTAGCAGAAACAACAAGCGCACAACTATAATAGAAGGTCTTTATTTCACTTCTTTAAGACGTACAAAACCTAAAAAGGCCAGAGCGCTTTCGAGCGTAAATACGCTCTTCATCAGTGGCTACATGGACATAGAAATGATCGTTCATATATAGACCAGAAAAGGTGACAAATTTGCATAAATACAATTATCAATAAACTTGCGTTTATCTAAGGGGAATCCAAAAATACAAAACATTTTGCACAGATTCAAAAAATCAAGCAAAAATCATGAAAAGAACAGTAAAAATTTTACAATTTTATTACAGAATTTTCAGATTCAAAAAATTAAAAAAAAAATGCGGGCAATCAAGTCCAATTCCCGAGAGGATGACGTCAAAGATAACTATGAAGAGACTTGATTTTCATGGAGTCGAGAATGAGTCGCCAAGCATAACTTAAAATTTGAACGGGGTCAAAATTACAAATCGAGTCGCGGTAAACATAAATAAAGAGGTAAACATAGATAAAGAATGTTCAATTTCAGATTTTCAAAATTTTCTATTTTAGGGTGTACCACACACCAAAATTTCTTTCAAGTCCTAAATTCTAAGAAATTTTATTAAATATATTTTTAACTGCAGTGGAAAACGTCTTCAGTTCCTCACAATTAAAAAACTTTAATAGTTCTAGAATGGTTCTTCTTAGAGTTAATAAGGTGTGTATTATTCTTTCTTAAAATTTCGTAAAACAGGCATTTAATTGATGCATTTGTAGTATTTAATTTAGACCTCGACGATTTTTGCTGGCCATTTCGCAAAAAAAAAAAAAAAAAAAAAATGTAGATTTTTTTCCCACCGAATTGTTTCGAATATCTAACCAGGGCCACAATAACCCACAAGCGATTTTATTACTAAATTTTGTGAAATTAGGTCAATTAGTTTCTCAGCTAGAGTGGGTACACACGATTTTTGCGGGCCATTTCGCAAAACAGGCAGGTTCTTTTTTTCCCGAATTATATCAAAATCTAATCAGCGCAAGAAAACCTCATATTTGACTTATCATATTGATCTCCGAATTTTTTTAATGTTTGGTCAATTAATTTTTTAGTTAGAATGGTTACAAGCGACTTTTGAAAGCAATTTTGTAATAAGAAAAAGCAGGTTCCTTTTTCCCAAATCTTACCAAAATCCAGCACCAGGGTAACCCGCAAGTGACTTACCTACCAAATTTTATGAAATTTGGTCAATTAGTTTTTAAGTTAGAGTGAATACATACATTGCCCTAATAGACAGACACAAGCACAGATGGCATACTAAAAAAAATCTGATGTGGGCAGCACATAACTTTCCTTATATAATGCAATGAATTTACTACTTTTACAGTAATAAAAATAGATTACTTTTATAGTAGATACTTATATTCCTTCCAAGATTTTGAATGTTCGTCAATAAGTCGTCCTTTTCATTGATTTAGCATCATTTTTATCCATTTGGTGAATTTTTCGTTAATTTAGCAACATTTAAAAAGTCGCCAAGTTGACGACATTTCACCAAAATCGTCGCCAATATCTCGCCAAACGTTATGGACGGAAAAATAAGCTATTCTTACAGCAGATATATGACTATTGGCGTTCAAATCCAAAAGTATTACTCAAATTATCTTTATTCATAAATGGAACGAGCTAGATCCACGAAAATGATGTCACCAAATTTATCGCATAGCATTACATATGAAAAGTGAACATGTTTCTCAATGGGAAATATTTTTTTTTATTTTATATGACTTTTTGATAATTTTTTTCGAAAATGTACAATATCTCGAGAACGGTTCATGTTAGCATTTTAAAATTTATGTCAATCGTTTTCTAATGAAAATTTACATAAGAAATGTCTATTTGCGTAACTTTATTAGCGGCTCTGATTTTTTGACGATTTTTTCAAAATTTCACTCGGAAATTTAGGGGGGGGGGGGGGGGTTCTGAACATTCGATTGCGTATAAAAGCAATAGGCTTCCAGTATTTGCAGATTGTGATTTTTGTACCAAATTTCGTTCAAATCGGTCCATTCGTTTGTCAATTATCGTCTCCACAGACTCACTGACACACACACACACACACTTTCAGACACACACACAGACATCGCTTCAAAAATGTTTGATTCGTGATCAGGGATGCTTGAAACGTGCACTCCCGTCGAAAACTCGAATTCGAATTTTCGACCCCATCACAATACTTTCCTTATACATTAAGTATATAAGGAAAGTAATAGTGTTTACATGTTCTAGGATGGTCGAAAAGTGTAGAATCGTCGAAAACTCGAATTGCAGCTTTCGACACAATTCTAATACTTTCCCTGTGCATTGCATTCCGGAAAATAAAAGAAACATTTAACTTCAGAGATGTACAAACATTATTCTGCAACGGGAAAAACATTGACAAGTGTTATTCTGTCTAATATATAGATCACAAAGGCGAAGCTATTGAAATACTAAATATAGGGCGTCACATCCAAAATATAGGAAATCAGTGCCGAACGATGGGCTATTTTATTCCAATTTTCCATCTTTTCGTAACTATTTCTTTTCTTTAGGATTGTTAATCGCTTTTTTCATACATGAAATATTGGATTTTTTTTTAAACTGTTTATAGTTCCGATAAAATCATTTTGATAAAATTCGATGATGTTCGATACGTTTTATTTTCAATGAAGATTAACATTTTTATTCGAATTTATATATTTGATAGACAATGCTACCTGCGATAGTGAAATTATAATTTGAATTAAAAGACAGACAAAAGCTAAGAACAAGCAAGCATAAAAAGGTTTTAGGATTCATATTTATATTTTAAAATGCACTAAAATCAATGAATCAATGAATGAAATCAATGAATCCATGCATTTAAAAGTGGAGTAAACCAATTTATGATGAAATGTTAATACATTTCTAGCCTACCACTATCATCGTATGAAAAAATTGTGAGGCGATATTTTTCTTTAGTGCATTTTAAAACAATAGTGTGAATCCTAAAACCAGTTTCTAATTGATTGTTTCCTTCTTTTTGATGCCTGCATCTGTAATAATAAAATATGTCTGTTTGTTTTTGATCGCGTAACGCAAAATATGAGAAACCTACAGCCATAAAATTTAGTGCAGGGGTACCATGACTCCCGATATGAAACACCTGGTGGACATTTTTTTTAATTCGAATTAGTTTAGATGTTATAAATTTAATAGGCGAAATTCGGCCATGTCCTAATACAGCTGTCATATTTGATTGGTAGCACCATCTACTGAAAACTTAGTGGTTTGATTATTAAGCTGAAATGACGTGAAATTTAAAATATACTGAATAATATTTTCAGTCTAAAGAATTCAATGATACTTTTAAGTGTTTCTTTAGATCGATTTACAATTTTTGTTAGTTTGTTTTACGTATATCATCAAATCTTCAAGTAATTAGAAAGTACACACACACACACACACACACATATATATATATATATATATATATATATATATACCTATATGTATATATATATAATGGAATATACAACTCC
>OX578145.1:130631170-130718756 GCA_951213105.1 Amaurobius ferox
GTGTGCTTATGAGTACAATAAATGTAGAACCCATTACGAGTACTATAAATCATATCATATTATATTAATTTTCTTTGGACAATGTATGTATGTTATATTATGCATATTCAGTATTTTACAAAGCTAATTCTTTCTAGAAACGCGCTTATTTTTATTTTTTTCTAAAGTGAGGAAATTATTTGGAAATGTGCAAAGTGCATTCGAAAATTATAAAAAATGAACAAAGTTTGTAATTATTTACAAAAACCCAACAAAAGCCCCAAATTTAGCAAAAGAAAGATGCATGTCCCGCAATTTACACAGCCAATTCTTGGCATAGAAACTCGCAGGTTTTTAAGTGTTAGGCAATCATCTGGGAATGTGTCAAGTGCATTCGAAAATTTTTTTTTCCAAAACGTGAGAAATTTAATATTTTTTCAAATACATTTAAAATTTTGCTCATTCTTATCCTAGAAACTTCCCTTGTTTTAAATGACAGCTAAAGATCTGGAAATTTGCACAACACATCCGAAAATTAAAAAATGTACAAACATTTCCAAAAAAAAAAAAAAAAAAAACACTCCTCCAAAACAGTCTCAAAACCCAAACTTTGGTTTGAAACTGTTATATAATTTGCATGTACGACAAAACGCTAATTAAGCAACAAACTCGCGTTTTTTTTTTTTTTAATTGGGGTATGATTTGGACATATAAACAAAACACTCGAAAATTAAAAAAAAAAATAATTGCGGTGTGGACTTTGAAGCGTCTTCAAAGTAAATTTTTAAAATGTGTTTAAAATTCCCACCTAATTTCACAGCATGTGCAAACTTCAATTTGACATATAAAATGCATAACTGGCACTAGTGTGTTAATTGAGAAGTGACTGTATAGTGCGTAAGTAAGTAGTGGTCCAATTTACTTTTTGCCCAAATCTTGATGTTGACTATATTACAGAAAATATGATGCTATTCTGATATACAATCATTATCAGATCGACAGGTTGCATCTGTTATATTTTTGAACCAAGGTTTAAAGATGGCCAACTGGTGTCGATTTGGTATATTAAAAATGATAAAACCAGCACCAGACTGTAAAGAACATGTCAGGCTTGTGTTTGCCGAGATATCATTAGAAATACGAATAACATTTTTGGATAAGCAGTATTTATTTCTTTAATAAATATGTACCTAGATTCCCAGTTAACTAAAATAAAGTATTTCGCAATTAATCTTAATAAACAAAGAAAAACTAATAAAACGGACAAATAAACCAATTTATCATATTATTCATATGAAAAATACATGGTTATGATACATTTTATTTGCCTAAAATGCAAGCACATTAACTTTAGTATGAGACATACATAAGGTATAAAATAGTAAATGTCATAGGAAATATTTCAAGTTGTAACTTCATAAACATTGTGCGTTATCATTACACTATAAAAAGATTAAAGATATACAAGTAAAACCATAGGCACCGACTTGTAAAATTATTGGGAGTTCCAGAATATCAAATGACCCATGCATTTGGCACAATAAGATGTCTGAAATGTTAAAATGATGCAAATTATAGTTATGTACAGATTTTATTTTTCTCTAAATAATTACTTATTTCGTTTATTTTGCTTTTGTAGGTGCAGCATTATTATATACAGATACTGTGAATTTCCAACTCATTTATCATTCTAAAAGTAACAAAAAAATGTAACATTTACTTTTAGGTATTTTTACCAATATTAAAAATGTAGAAAAAAAAATTACCTTTAAATTATTTCTGGATTAAAATCTTGCATTCAGAATATAATTAATTGTCTGAGGGGTAAATCTCTATTCACACTTTTCAGTAAACAAGGAATGAATAATGAAAAGCTTCAAGAATTGATAACAAAATTTATGCATATATGTGTACATTTTCCCCACTAAATACACAAAAAAATATTAGGAGTTGGAGGAACCCACAACAAAATTATTAAAATTATTAGGGGTTCAAAAAGTGTCGAAGTAAAACATAATTATATATGTTAACAATGTTGATACATTTTTTAAAAATTTAGCAGTAGTGGCTCATGAGGTGAAGCAGGTGAAGCGCTGCTTCACTTAAAATTATCGGCTGAATGGGTTATTATTATTATTATTTGGCAAATTTTCCACACTCATTTGGATATTTTTGGATAATATTTGTGTCAGTAGTGTGATGTGTTTTGATGATGTTCGTTGTCAAGGAGAAGGAGAGATCCTACAGCTGAATCTGCATTACAAAGAAGTGTTTTTAAAAGGTGCACCTTTCCAAAGTTTAGGCCTGATACACCTTACAGGATGGATGACACCAGATAATTTTCTGGAAACCATGAAATATTTCCAAAAATTTTCTAATTGCAAGAAAGAAAATCCTGTTCTGTTACTTGTCGACAATCGTGAGTGCCATTCAAGCCTGGAAGTAATCTTGTTCTGTCGAGAAAATGGAATAATAATATTGTACTTTCCACCCCACTGTTCCCATAAAATTGCAGCCACTAGATGTAAGCATTTATGGTCCCTTCAAAGCAGCTCTAAAAATTGCATTTAATGACTGGCTGACAACTAATGTAGGAAAAGAATTTCAATTTATGAAATCCCTGAACTCTTTGCAACAGCATATTAGCAAGCTTTTACTATTTGTAACATAAGATCAGAGTTTTCAAAACCAGGCATTTGGCCCTTCTCCAGAAATGTTTTCGCTGAGGATGACATCCTTACCGCTATTGTAACAGGCCAAACACAAGAAGAAATTCCAAGTACTTTCGAGCATTTCATTGAAACTAACGCTCATGCAAATGATGCTGATGATGATCTTCCCAGCAGTGTCGTCAGTACTTGCCCTACACCAGAATCCATCCGACCATTTCTAAAAGCCCCAGCAGGTAACTTAAAGAAAAGAAAGCACGAAAAAGGAAAATCACGAATCCAAACTGATATACCTGAGAAAGATAAAATTGCTAAGGCTACAAACGAGAAGGTAGAAAAATTAAAGAAAATGCAAGAACAAGCAGTAAAGAAGAAAGAAAAATGACATTACAACTTCTGAGAAACATGAAGAAGTTCTGAAAAGCCCAATTTTTATGCACAGAATCAGATTTTGAATGTAATATGAATGAAGAGGCAGAATTTCTAGAAGTTGGCATAGATTGCTCACCAAATATTTTAAAAATTAACGATTTTGTTTTAGTAGAATTTTCTACAAAAAAGACTAAAGTGCATTATGTTGGTGGAATCAAAAAATTGAATTGAATGAAGCGCGTGTAAAATTTATGCGAAAGCAAATAAATGAGACCTTTGTTTCTCCTGACAATAATGATACAGCAATAGTGCAAAAAGATGATATTGTAATGAAATTGACTCAACCATTCATATCGGGAGGTACATCACAAGCAGTGTCTTCACTGTCCTTTTCAGTTAAATTAGATCAATATAATGACGTTGAATTTTTAGTTAAATTAAAATACATTTCAATGCAGAACAGAGTAGGGTACCAAACATTTTAATTAAGCTGTGAGCAAGATTTACATTATTTTGGGAAAAAATATTTCTTTGTTTACACACAACTGCACACATATTGTATTAATTTAAATTTACACAGTACTATTATATTTGCAATGATGAGCAGTCTTATTTTTCAATAGACCTAATTATGAAACCATTTTAAGTTTTGCATTGTAAATTATACATAAATCTACTATATTAAAGATTTTTTCTTTTAAACATGATGATTTAAACCTTGTTCACATGTGCCCCAGGCATGTTTACAAGTGCCCCCCTATAGGGGCACATATGAATGATTGAAGTTATTTTTTAAATATACCATAAAGTAAAATATTTTATTAAAAAATGTCAAAAAATTGCATTAAAAAAAGACAAGACTACTTAAACATATGGATATTTTTGCTATGAAGATATTTTTAGAAAAAATAGGAAAACAAAAAAAATTGTTCACATGTGCTCCCCCTCTCCATCTAAGCACAATGGTATAAAGAGCGAGCGGGTCAAACTCCTCCCACCCATTGGATGGATAATTACATTAGTTCTTTATATAGATAGGATATATATTGGAAAATTAAATCCAGCAGCCCCCTCCCAATATTTAAATACAGTTTTTTTTAACTCTAATCTATAATGTATTCATATTGAAACGTAATTTACAAGACACATTATATTTTAGTTGCTTTTGCTCCTCACAGCAAAAGGAAAATTCTGATTACTGAAGAGAAATAAATGATGATGAGGAAATCACACTTTCAAAAATATTTTAAACAAAAGTTTTAGCTGATTTTTGTTAAATAGAATATTTACCTTACTAAGGTTTCATAGTAAGAATAAATAAAACTGCTTCTTGTGAGAATAAATTTTTTAATACTTCCTTGAGAAAAGCAGACATAAGAAAATTTGGTGACCACAATTGTTTCAAGGGCATTATGAGCCCTCCTCCTTAGGTCAAAAAACAGTGTGCTTGCTCTTAACAAATTCCAAGTTGTATCTCAGCAATTATTAAAGGCCACTATTTTTATCTAAGAAGACTCATAACACCCTCGAAGCAATTGCAGTCATCTAATTTTCTTATGCCTTATTTTCTCAATAGAGTGTTAGAAAGTTACATTTATAACATATATATCATCAATCATTTTCATTTACCTATTTGAGTTCTAGTAAAAAAGTTTAATCAGTGAATGATGCAATAAAGCTATTTACGAGGAAATACAGGCTTTGATCTTGCTGCAAAGAGCTTTGATGCACACACAAAAAAAAAGTAAAATAACATGACCACATTAGTTTATATTACTGCCAACTGTCTCTACTTTTTACTTTTCAGCAAATATGCTCTACCCTTTAGTTAGCACAGGAGGGGGGGGGGGGGATGATGCTGTGAAGTGTGTGAATGATGTTGAAATATAGGCTATTTAATGTTTTTTAGAGGGAATAAAATTTTAAATGTCTTTTTTTCTTACAAATAAACAATATTTTTAGAAAGTTTATATGCATCATTTCAAAGAAAAAAATATTTTAAAAATATATTTTGTTTTTTTGTCAAGTAGGGAAGAGGCATGGATTCAGAAAAAGAGAACTGGATGGATAAGGCACCATTGTAGGATCTATGAAAAACTGCAACCTACAGAAGTTAATGAAATATCTCCTGGAGGACAGAATTACAGCAACTTATCTATGGTTAAGTCTCTATAGATATCTACTTCATTTATTTAATATAATATTTATTTATTTAGTAAACATAACAATTCAAACGTCAAAACAAAGAAGTTTGATTACTTTATTTTCTTGCAAAATGATTAAAAATTGATCATAGCATCACCAGAAAAAATATTGTGCGTGTGTGTGGGAGTAACAAAATATTTTCCCCCATTTCCTCTTATATCACTTCTCCAAACTTCAATAACACACTCCGTCCTTGGTGATACAACTGAGTTTAATTATTAATTTATATAAAATGTTTGAACTGGAAAATTTAGATGATCAAAGAAATTTTCAGGAAAGGGTGCACCCTAACATAATGCAGTATAGAAAATATTTATCAATGTAAAAAATCAGTAAAAATAACATACAAAATTTCATGTTTAAGTCTTGTCATTCATAGTAAAATGCTTAAATGCAATATAATGAATATTAATAATAAATATAGGGTCTTAAAAAGATATATGGCAACCCTAATTTAAGAACATTTTTAATATATATGTAAAATAGAATTTAACTTTAGTTGTTGAGTTACAGAACTTTCTCTATCAATAACTGAAGTGTAACACAGAAATACCCACATTTATTACTCATAAGTACAGATACCAAATTGTGTAAATGAAAATTAATCATTCAACACCACTTTTACTAATTCACAATTAGATGCAAAATTGTGTATAAAGATTGATAAAAAATGTCAAGTAAAGTAATTTTATCAAGAATCATTATTTATACCAATTCATAACCAGTCATATTATTCTGCTTAGAATAAAAATTTATAAATTCATAAGACATCTTTTTCAATTCAGTCATATTCAGCGCATTTGCTATATCAAATATCTTCTCTGTTGAATCAAACACAAACTTATTAAATTCCTTTTGATTTTCCATACAGTTGGGCATTTCTAAGCGATTTTGTATTTGCGGAGTGAAACTTTTACCCAAAACTATCCCCAAAACTATCCCCAGTACAGCCATTATAAAAATTGCAATCAACTCTTCAAAAAATTCAACTGAATACCCAAATTTGATTGCAATGGTTTTCCGAGATTTGGGAACAGAAGTTTTTTCAGATTTGGTAGAAAATTTTTTCTCAGAATTCGTAGGAGTTTTCTCAGGTTTCGTATCATGAGATTTCTTAGATCTGGTAGTATGATTTTTCTTAGATTTAGTTGGAGTAGATAATATTTGTCGGTTTTTACCATATACGCTGATTTCAATTTTAACCACTTGCGACAAAAGAGTAATTTCACATCGAATGAGCAGACTATCTCTATGCAGAAGAGGTTCTGTAGGACACAAAGGCCTAGCAAGAAACACTAACCGAGATCCTGTGCGATCTTTATTACTGAATACCATCTCAGATTCTTGAGAACTGGAAGGATTGCCTTTAGAATCTAGTAGGCTAACTTTGAGATGCATATAATGGCTAATTTCATCCTTTTCAACTTTAAAGAGGTTGATTGTGAAGATATCTACTTCCTCGGATATTTTACCAACAGACCGAAGTTGCAGCTGATATAAAGCATTGTCAATCTTGAAGTTGTCACTAGAGATTTTTTGTTTCCGAAATTTTGAACACAAAGAAACATTGTTAAGAGACCAATCGAACACAAATGATTTGATGACAAGTTGTGTATTACATTTAAGTTCCTCTGTTTCAAAGCATAAATTTTCACATTTACTCATGTTACAGCTTTTTCTATAAATAAGTATACAGAGAAGTCTTTCACAAGAAAAGGACGTAAAATTAAATGTGTTGATCACTCTCGAACTCGATTACAAATAAAACATTCACTTGCGTATTTTTCTATAAGCAAAGCATGTATCCGGGTTCAAATTATTTATTTTGATATTAAAATATTACTATTACAAAAGTTTCGAACAACAGCTGGACATAGCATTAAACAGAAATCAAGATAACGCCCGTAAATAACGCTCGGAAATATTCCTTACCATAACCAAAACAAATAAAAAATATCTTGGAAGCTTTTCTGAATTTTAGTGCTGCCATCTATTGATATATCTGATTAACAAAAAAGGGTCCCTTTTTTAACACTTTCCAACATAGTGGGAAAGCGTTTATGACTTTGGTCATTCTGTCTGTCTCTCCGTTCGCACGATAACTGCCGTAAAGTTAAAATTCGCAAATTGCCTTGAAAATTTTAGGAAATATTCAAATTCTCCCATAAAATATATAAAACAAATTTGTGCAAAATATATTCGGTAGTTTTTTAAATAAAAATTAAAATAATAATTATATCCATATTATATTAAGAGATCATAACTCAATTCAAAATAAAATATAGCATCCATCTTTTCTCCAGCGTCAAAATCGTGATTTTTAAATTCTTTCAAATTTATATTTAGTGTTATGCAGAATGTAAACAAATCAAGCTGTAAGATCAGTTATATAAGAATTACTGAATTTTTTTAACGGAAAATTATTTAGCTCTGGAGTCTCGAATAAAAGTGATATGAATGAAATATTCATTGATTTTACATAGAGAAGTAGAGGATTGCTGAATTTCTTTAACGCAGAATTATTTAGCTCTGGAGTCTGCATTATAGCTGATAAGAATGAAACATTCATTGATTTTACATAGATAGGCAGACGATTCTGTAGTATCACATTTTTCGATGAAGTTTTAAGCATAGAGTTTGAAAGTACTTTTAACCCTATGGTTTTAAATTTTTAAGTAATATAAATTATTGTGGTACTGTAATAATTAAAAAAAATATTACCGCTGAATGTATCGCATTTAAAGATGTTTAAAAAAATTGCATTGCAGTTGGAAAATGTTTCATAATCAATGCTTTATGCATGATAAATAATATAATCAATGCTTTATGCATGATAAATAATATAATCAATGCTTTATGCATGATTAATATTTTTTGTTAATATTCAAATCCTGAATACAGGACTTGAGCGGATTAGGGTAGATCTCCTTGCCAGCGCCCATAAGCAAAAGTAAATTCTAGGTAGCGACGTAGTGAGAGCATTAACCTAGTTTCTATTTACGTGACAGCATTTAGATATATTTATACAGAGCAAAAAGAAAACTTGCCCCCTCTAAAATTTCATTTCCTCCCCCCCGGCCAAAAAGTCCTGAAAGAAACATTATAGCTGCATATCTAGACCATTGACAATATTTATTGAAACATGTAATAGGTAAAGCTACTATATATACAGGAGCTGGGCTGGGGCTCACGAATAAATACTGTATATACAGTACTTATACCTAGAGCCCCAGTTTACCTATCTTCTTGGTTATATACACTAGGTGACAGTGAAAATGAGACAGCAAGAAGGAGTGGGCAGAAAAATATGCAACTTGCAGGGTAGACGTAGCTCACCGAGTTCTGTAAATGATGCGAAATGCGCAGCTGTCCTGCGCACGTTGAGTGAAATATAAAATAAGGGACCTGAAGAACAGGCAATGGTCGCGCGGCTCTGTCCGCCAGGCCAATCATTTTGCAATTGTTTTTGTCTCAAAGGAAACCTGTAATAGCAGAGAATGCTAGGCTGCCGCCAACCAAGACAGTTCCAGCAGACAGGTGATTTTACGAGGAGTATGGCGATCGGACTCAGAAGGGCAGGATGATCCATACGTCAAATCTCAGTAGCGGCCCCGCAGGCCAATTCCGTCGCCCTTTTGCAGCATGTGCAGGACACCCTTGATGCTCTCATATCGACCAGGACCATTATCCGCCGATTGGTAGCCGGCGACCTGCACTCATGGCATCCGTTAAGAAGACTGCCATTGACCCAACAGCACAGATGTCCTCCGCTTGCAATGGTGTCGGGATAGAGACACGTGTACGGCGGAATGGCACAGGGTCGTGTTCTCAGACGAGTCACGCTTCTGTTTTAGCAATGACAGTCGGCGTGTACGAGTCGGGCGCCGAAGTGGTGCAGGTCCAATCCGGTCGCATCTGTAGAACGCCACACCGCGGCATCATGGTTTGGGGGGCCATCGCCTACAGCAAGTCATCTCTGGCCCGTATTGAGAGCACTATGATGGCCCAACAATACGTGGATGACGTGGTGCGGCCGGTGACACTACCCTTACTTCAGGGGGTGCCTAATGCCATTTACCAGCAGGATAATGCCCGACCACACTCGGCACGCATCAGCCAATATACCCCGCAAGGTACCCAGGTGCTTCTCTGGCTACCAGTCTCCTCTGATCGCTCACCAAACAAGCACGTCTGGGACGTGAATGGACGTCGCTTGCGTGTGCCGCCATCTCCGCGTTTAGAAGACGAACTCTAGCAAATTGTTAACAGGGAATGGGCAGCTATCCCTCAGGATACCATCTGCATGCTCATTGACTCTGTACCTAGACGTGTTGTTGCCTGTATCGCCGCCCGCGGTGGTTCTACAACCTACTGATCAGACAGTGCTATAGCTCAGTGTGTAGGTGTATCATGTTACAATAAACATCACTTATTGTTTGTTTCTGTCTCTCTCTGTCTGCCGATTTTCACCACTTTCTGCCCACTCCTTTTTGGTGTCTCATTTTCACTGTCACTTAGTGTATATCGCCAAGAATATGAGTGACAGTTTCGTTCTGCCAACTACTATACTATTTACAAATTGGCTAATTGTTGCACACCAGACAGTAAAGGATTATATGGTTTATTTGTCAACTACAGGGATGCAGGTAAGCAGGACTTTTGGGCCCGGGGAAGGGGGGGGGGGGGTGCAAATGAAACTTTAAGGGGCAAGTTTTCCATTTTCCCTACATAACTATATTTAAATGCTATCTCATAAATAGAACAAAGTTAATATAAAATGTGTCCGGATTGGGGGTGGGTGGGGAGCGAAGTCCCTCGGATGTATGCCTGAGGAAAAACACTGGATGCAGGCGGCAAACTCTGTGAAGACCCAGATGCTCAGATAGGATGGAGTCTGAGGATAGAAGTATGGGCGCCCATAGAACTTTTTTCCCGTATGAGGATATATCTCTTAGTATATCTACGCTTTTTCCAGGAGGGGGCAAATCCTCTATATACAAGCTGATTCATCAAGCATATTGAAGCCATAGGCGCCGAGTTTTCAAAATCTCAGGGTGGGCACAATCCGATAAAGTTATATAAAAGGTTCACAAAGTCGATAAAGATGTAACAACTTACAAGGCCGCCTTGAAGAAAGCAAGCATATGTCAGTTAGGTGACTACAATTTTGTTTCGAGGTCATTTTAAGCCCCTACTTCAGGCTAAAAAAACAGTATGATTTTAACAACAGCCAAGAACAGCCACTATTGCCCAACGAATGGCAGTAGTGTTTGTTAAGAGCGCATATTGTTATTTTGGCCTGAAAAAGAGGGATTATAATGCCATCGAAGCAACTGTAGTCACCTAACTGACATATATATGCCTTCCTCAAGGAAGTTTTGTAGGTTATTGTCTTACAAGCAGCAGTTTTGGAGTGAGATAACCGAGTGGTTAAATCACGGGGATTGTAGTCGGAGGATCCGAGTTCGATTTTCGGCTTTTCCTAAACTGTCCCCGTGTATGAGCACGTTACATTTGTGGGTTTGAAATTGAAAGTCCTTCCAAGCGGTTGGTAGCAAAGGAAGGAGTGTCGGCGCCTGTGGTTGTCGTCCCCCCCCCCCCACTGGGTACCAGTCTAAATTAGATGGCATTATCCTGGCAGTCTAAACAGATATCTTATACTTTTGGGTAGGTCGGACGGGCTGGGTCGAAAGAAAGATATCAGCAGATTTACTTATTGTACGATAAACATTTTTAATATTTTTAGGTCTATTTATATTTGTAAGCTAAGTTGATTAGGAAAATCCATATAGTTACTATGCATCAATATTATAATATATAATAATTACAATGGATTTTAATATAAGAATTAACTAGTAGCAAAGCTGTTAATTAATAAAAAAAAATCTGAAAGCTAATACACATTAATGCTTAATATCAACTCTTAACTACCTATCAGTTGATTTTGATACAATAAATTAAAACAATGAACCCAGCAATAATACAAAAGTATCCAAATACTATTGTCTTAATATTTAAATATTTTTAAATTAAATATGTAAATAAATTGATCGTCACTATAGCCACACATTCAGCTAAATTAAAAAATCTTTGAAACAAAGCAATTTATAAAAAAATCTCATAAATAATATTTTTATGCAAAATTTGGATGACATGTTGGTTGACATTTCTTATCACAACTAAAACTTTAATATTTTTATCAGGGGGGTGGGCTGAGTATACCTCTTGGGGGGGGGGGTAGCTCCCTCGGTAATGTCCCATTTGATCTCTTCCCATTTTATCCTGCGTCTCTTGTTATTCCCATTTCGTCCTGTCTGCACCCCTTCCTAATTACCTTGTGGTCCTCACCTGTTGGTAGAGGGGAAAACTGTGTGCGTCCCCCAATAGTCTCTTCTTTTCACAGCTCTCCTCGCCTGTTGGAGGGATTGAGATTTGTTCCCCATGCGGCCGTTCCATTTGGAATGACTTTACTTTGTCAAAAAAATATACAGTAAAGATAATTTCCCTTTGGGAAGATTTATGTTCGTTTATATCTATTTTATACATAACTAGCAGTATTCCCGTTTTCGTATTGAAAACACATTATAAAGAAACTTAGAATTTACTATCAGGTGCACATTCCTATAGTATTCTAAATGACATTGTTATTCAAAACATTCTATTACAATAATTAAATTAAAGCTCCAAAAAGGAAGTTCTCTATTCTCGCTATACAAAACTCAATATTTAGTGTAGTAAAATGAAGGTCGCGTATACTGCACCCTATTTAAAATGACTGATGGGTAGGTCCTATAATTTTTTTTTTTTATTGTTAATGAAGACAACATAGAATGAAAATCTCGAAAAATGAACAACCTGAAAAATTTTCTCACGAAGATGGTTAACAATCATTGACATATTTTTCTAATTGTCCGAACAAACATTTTTCATTTCTATTTAGAATAATTTACTTGCAATTTCCCAATCTGCCTTCGATTCGACAATATCTTTGACATTTAGGTCATTTTTTCATTACAAACAAATGTGCCTCTGTCTCAAAGAAACGTTAAGAATTCTTTCAAAAATGCCATGAGTGACATATTATTTTAA
Source organism: Amaurobius ferox (assembly GCA_951213105.1). Classification (NCBI taxonomy): domain Eukaryota; kingdom Metazoa; phylum Arthropoda; class Arachnida; order Araneae; family Amaurobiidae; genus Amaurobius; species Amaurobius ferox. The sequence goes on from OX578145.1 coordinate 130,643,485, forward strand.
AGAATTAGCTAATTGTCATAACATTAATAATTGATAAGTGATAAAAAAGCTCAACATTATTTTCTTTGGACATTAAATTGTGCAGATTTATTTTACGAGATTATATTACTCCAGAACAGTATTACAGTTTTTATTTTTAAAATACTAGATATCTTAATCGAAGCGGTACGATTAATATAAATCCTTTGGACGTTTATATCTCCAAACCTAATAGTTAAATATGTAAACAATTTTTTTTACTTAATTTGTTGAAAAGGAAAATATAGTGCACATTATGATTATATAAAATGATTTCAATATTTCAATATTTTAAATATTTTTTCGAAAAGATCAAAGTTTTTGTCCGAGCAATGATTTGCTTCACTTTGCTTATTTTCACTCGAAATATATTTGTAAATATAAGAGATAAATGTAAATAGTTAGCGACAAAATGTTCAATAGGAAATCTAATTTCTAGATTTATAATTTGTTTTATTCAGTTTTTCAGGACATCCTAAAAATGTCACTTACCTTAAAGCACTTAAATACTTTTGAAGCAATTTTAAATTCCCTTCCCTACTTGATCATTCTAGAATTTTTCAGGTTTTATTTTTTACTGAAATCACCAATTATTTCCGATTTTGCGTGTCATTTTCTTTGTTTCAAATTTTTTTATATTGGCATTTCATTTTTTTTGTATTTCTAAGTTGAATGACCATTTGATATAAAATTTTGCTTTTATTATTATTAAGACTGCAGGCTACTAATTTTTCTTTAATTTAAGCGATAACTTTAGGTGATTTTTTATTCATTTAAATTTCTGTTTTATTGTTTAATTATTTATAAGCAATTTCTCTAAATTATCTTGATCGCAATATTTCGGTCATTTTTTTAAGTTATTTTATCAAGTAATATGAACTCATCATTTTCATGTTAAAATTTCATCATTATGTTTTCTTTTTCATAACTACTAAATTATTTAATTATTTCATAACTACTAAATTCTTTATTTTTTTACTTTTCTGAATTTAAAAGTTTCAATATGGAATTTCGTATAAAAATGGCTAAAAAAATCGGATGGAATATTTTTTTAATTACTCGCATGGGCTAAAATTTCAGATTTTTACTGGTTTGGCTCGCAAGTTCCAGTTCCCGAACTTGGTCTGAGTTTGAAGAAAATTTTGAAAAATAGTTAATTAATTGCTTTTACAAATTTACACTCAACATTTTCCACAAAGGTTCCCCAGCTTACACTAGTAAATGATTAATTTAGGTACAACATATATCAGGAAATCAAAGTTTAAGAGTTTCTGGAAAATACCCACTAAAACCCAACAAAGCCCAATAAAATTCGGGTGGGTTGTGTTTTTAAAAAAATTCTGCGTTTTTCAAACCTTTCAAATTCAGATGTTTAGCACATTTGAATATAAATTATTTCGGGCCGGACCGGGCCGAGATTCAATGGTCTTTGAACATAGCTAGGCCGGGCTCGGGTTCTACACCTGTAAAGTTCTTCGAGCTCGGGCCGGGTTTAAGTATTGACTCTGTCGGGTGGGGTGAAAGTGAAACTGAATTTTTGACTCGTGCAGACCTTTGACACACGGCCTTTACGTATGTCTATGTGTGTGTAAAGGTGTCCTGGCTATGTGTATGTGTGTGTAAAGGCCTTTTGTAAGGCCTTTACACACACATACACGTAGCCAGAATCTTGGGATGTTGAAAATACTAAGTTTCGTTTATGTAATTTTTCAAGCAAGAAGAGGTATGACTCTTAACCCCCCCCCCCCCTTTGCCTATGCTACTGTACACACTTACTGATATATACACATATATGACCCTAAAAACGTTATATTGAAATTCAAACTTGCAAAGCGGTCAAAAATTGGAATTATAATGTTTGACTAAGTTACAATACTTTTGCTACTAGAGAGTACTTTCCAATACTAGAGAAAGTGATAGGTTAAAAAGTTTTGGATTCTGTTCGTCAATTAAGGGTTTGCACAAGAACCACTACATAAACATATATATTCATGGTACTACAAAACAATTATAAGTATCCATTTCATAGGGATATCTGACAAGACAGGATTTACTCTATCTAAATTATTTAAATATATTTAAATAACGCCAAACAACATATTTACAAGCAATATTTTTAATTTGTTCTCCTCGGAGCTCCTCGGAACTCATCCCCTAGGGACTCATTTGCACCCCTCTCAGTTGGGAGAAAGGGTGAAAAAAACAGATGTACATTGGATAAGGGATGAAATGCTACTATTTTAAAAAAGGGTAGCGCAAGGGACGAAATGGGAAGAGATGAAGTGGGAATAAACCCAGCTCCCTCTGGCCCTTGCCTGACTATGGTGCTGTGCCAAACGTCCGGTGCTCACCAGGAATAAAGTTACCCGCGGGGTTTGCAACTTCAAACACTGAATGGATGCCACCCGCGGGCTTTGCAGCTTCAAACGAAATGGATGTCACCTGTAAAGATGGCACTGGTATATAGAATCGAGGAGTCATTACAGATAAGATCTCTTTAGGTAGACAAAAAAGTCATCTCTAATTCGTTCATTTCTAGTTATTATTGGAGGGAAACAGCTATTATTTGGAAATGCCAATAAATGGAATATTTAAGCCATGGCTGTAAATATTCCATTTCTCTTTGAATTAGGTGATCAGTCGAAAAAGATCTGGTAACCAGGTGTTTTTGTCATTAGCGTAAACATGTTTCCTGGGAGTAAAGAGGAGCTTGGTTTGTGTGCGAGATAGTTTAGGGAGCTATGGTAAGGAAGATGTGAACAAGATTAAACTGAAATGTGACATCTGCGTTGATAGGATTTTCTTTCAGTTACTTTTATGTTTAATAAATTTGATTTTTTGGTATTTAGTAAAATATGAAGTTAGAGAAAATCTTGAAATTTTCCAGAGGGGGCAATGTCCCCGCTGGAAAAGTTCAGCGGGGGCTCGTGCCCCCCCCCCCCCCCCGTAGTCGGCGCCTATGATTGAAGCCCACCATAGCTGGATGCGTAACCCATTAGCATTAGCTCTATTCGTATTTTCAAATTAAAATAATTATAGGTGGTTGTTCTGCACCGAACTGCTCTAACCATTCTAGAAAGGGTTTTAGGCTATATCGCTTTCTTAGAAACGAAGAAAGAAGAAAACAATGGCTAATAAATAATTGGATATCCGGTACTAGAGCATACTTGTGCGAGTTAAGTTCAACAATATTCTAATTGAAACATCTTTTTTCATATAAAGTATTTATTTTAAACACTTATTTTATAATTTTATTTTATAATTTCTGTAACTGTAGTATGGAACCCTATGGGCTTCAATATGTTTGATAAGTCAGCCTGTAAGTAAAGGAGCTCTAGTTCGACCTGTGATGCAAAATTCTGCTATGTGCTGTTTCTACTAAGATATTTTTAAATAGTTGGCGTTTAATTTTGTTTACAATTTGTTTATAATTATTTTACCCATTTGTTCTTCGTCTGCTTGAGTTTAAATGATTTGTTCCTTATTTTATTTTATTGTAAACATGGAATCTGGTTTTGTTAAAGAGCAATCATACAATTTACCTAAGATAGATTTTGCTGTGATGGCGCTCTCTTTCAAAAATAGTAAATACCTGTATTTTGTGACAGCTGAAACTCAAGATGTAAACTTGATGCCTTTTCCTTGAAGGTTTATAATAATAATAATAATTACTATTATTATTATTATTATTATTATTATTATGTGAATTACATTTACGTTTAAGGTATCTGTGGTGGAAATCGGATCATTACGAAAAATGCAAACACTTTGGACGCTAATTTCTCCGAACGTGATAGATAAAAATGTACATATTTTTTTGTTGTTTCGTTGGTCCAGATTATGAATAATGAAATAATTTTAATATACTTTGAAACTTTTTAGAAAACACTTAAAGCGTCTATCCGAGCAAGTGTTTTTTTAATTTTTCCTACTTTCACTCAAACTTCAAAAGATAGAATAAATAATTAGCGACAAAAATATGTATTAGTAAATTTAGTTTCTGAATCTACTTTTTGAGAAAAAAAGAAGCTAATATATTGAACCTCACTGACTTAGTTTTCGAGTAATCGTCTTGACAAGTTGAAAAAGATTGAAAATTTTTTATTTTACAAGTTTGTAATGCTTATATCTCAAAAACTAAAAGTGCTAGCTATGAACAATAAGCAAGAATTTGTAGCTCTTTTAAAGTCTTGCAAGTGGTTCTAATTTCGATAGCTTGGTTTTTTACCTGGATTTTCCAATAGCTGGGAAAGTTGCAATATTTAAAATATCACAATTGCTGCAGATATATATATTAATGGCCAGGCACTTGACTTTCGTCATTCACCTTTCGTCAGCGGCCAGAACGTGAACCATTTAGCTGTCCTAAGACGTTGCCCCAGGCGCAACAGAGGGGGGCGGAACACACTACGCCCACAACACAAACATCCATGCTTTACGTGGGACTCGAACCTACAACGCGGAGGTCGAGCGATTGCTGTGGAAACACTCGCCTTGACCACTCGACCACTGCAAAATATTTGAATAATGTACTGAATAAATGTGCTGATTTGTAAAAATATATTTATTTGTATTTGTATGTTTTAATACATATATAAATTTTATTGTCATAAAAGCATGTTCTTTAATTATTTGATGCATATTGGAAATTCGGAACTGAGAAGGGGCGAAATGGAGTCTCCCACTTTGAAATGAGAACAACTATATATAGGAAACGGTACAAATGAAAATTTCAGCGGTACATTCCATGCAAATGAAGTACATGCGAACGACGTCATTGAAATATGAAAATTCCGAGGTTAAAGCTGCCATTTTTCCAGCCCCCACTTTGAAATGAATATTGCGCCGTACCGGAAGTAGTACACACGAAAATTTTTGCGGTACAATCCGGTACAAACGTAGTACAAACCAATGGCATCGACGAAATTTTGAAATTACGAGGTGGGGGGTTGCCGATGCTCAAGGACACCCACATTTAAATAAAAATTACGCTGTACCGGAAGTGGTACAAATGAAAATTTTGACGGTACCATTTGGTACAAACGTAGTACAAACCAATAGCATCGACGAAATTTTGAAATTCCGAAGTGAACGGGGCTGCCGTTTCTAAAGCAAGCCCACTTTGAAATGAGAACAACACCGTACCGGAAGTGGTACAAACGAATATTTTTACGGTACAAACGTAGTACAAACGAATGGCATTGACGAAATTTTCAAATTCTTAGGTGGGGCTGATGTTTCTCCCCCCTCACTTTGAAATGAGAATAACGCCGTACCGGAAGTGGTACAAACGAACATTTTTTGGTACAATCCGGTACAAACGAATGGAATCATCAACTAAATTCTGAAATTTCGAGGTGGGGGCTTGCCGAAACTCAAGGTGACTGACTTTTAAATAAAAATTACGCCATACCGGAAGTGGTACAAACGAAAATTTTTACGGTACAAACCGGTACAAACGTAGTACAAACGAATGGCATCGACGAAATTTTGAAATTTCGAGGTGGGGGTTGCCGGAGCTCAAGGTCACCTACTTTTAAATAAAAATTACGCCGTACCGGAAGTGGTACAAACGAAAATTTTTACGGTACAAACGTAGTACAAACGAATGGCATCGACGAAATTTTGAAATTTCGAGGTGGGGGGTTGCCGGAGCTCAAGGTCACCCACTTTTAAATAAAAATTACGCCGTACCGGAAGTGGTACAAACGAAAATTTTTACGGTACAAACCAGTACAAATGTAGTACAAACGAATGGCATCGACGAAATTTTGAAATTTCGAGGTGGGGGTTGCCGGAGCTCAAGGTCACCCACTTTTAAATTAAAATTACGCCGTACCGGAAGTGGTACAAACGAAAATTTTTACGGTACAAACCGGTACAAACGAATGGCATCGACGAAATTTTAAAATTCCGAGGTGGGGGGGCTGCCGTTTCGCCAGCCCCCCCACTTTGAAATAATAATAACCCCGTTCCGGAAGTGGTACTAACGAAAATTTTGACGGTACAATCCGGTACAAACGTAGTACAAACGACCGCCATCATTGAAATTTTGAAATTCCGAGGTGGGGGGGCTGGCGAAATGGAGCCAAAAAAACAACTCTTTGCTCCCTTCAAGTAAACTTCTTCTACCTACTCGTTAAAATAAACAAAACAAAGCATGAGACTAGTCGCCAACTATCTCATTAGCAAAAAACCAACTCAGCTACCTAACGAGACACGCAGTCCGTTTCAGGAAAACCCGAACTACACGATGCAGATGTCCTTCAATGTTTATTTGCGATCAATGCATTTTTGCTTTGCTACGCAAGAATTCCATCGCAATATGCTATTGCACATTTCATTTATTTACATGGAAATTCTTGTGCGTTCAACAATTAAATTATGCGATTATAGAATTCAATACATATGTAATCTAATTGGCTGACGCAATACATACTTATATGTAATGTGATGAAATACATATCAAAAACCGAAAAAACTAAATGGCCGATCAAACCTACTAATTTTTTTTTTATTGATAACTTCGTCAATTAGGTTCCAATTTGATTGACATTTTCATATACCGCACAACAAAAATCGCACAAATAAAAAATCGCACAAAAACAGGTTTGAGTGTATTTCACTTTGCAATTGCCTTCACAGGGAAACAGCACACAAAGTGTAAATGGTCCAAGGTTTTAATAGTTTTTTAATATAAGCTGAAGCAGTAAATAGTTTCTCAAATTATTTTGACACATTTAAAAATAATTTTCATTCAATTACCTATAGCTGAGAAAAATTTAAGTAAAACTAGTGAAGATTCAAAAGGAAGAACAAAAGAAAAAGAGAAATTAAAGAAATACTAAAAATTAAATATTTTTTCACTTATGAAAATGGCTCCCAAAATAAAAGCATCTTCTTAAACACTTATATTTTGCATTCCCCAAATTAAAGCCCCTAAAACTTTCTTAAATGCTTTCACATAGGGGGACCAAAATAACATTGAAAAAAAAACAGAATTCAAAATTTTAGTTTTGGGAAAACTAAAGTTTTAAGGGAGGGAGACTTTTATATATATTGCTTATGGAACTAAAATTTCTAGTTTCACAGCTAATTCTTATATAGCATTTTTATTATCAAAATGGAGTCATCCAACAAATGCCCGTGTCACCATATTACATGAGTCAAAATTGACTAACATTATAAGTAGGCAAATTCATTATGGCAAACTTTTATGTTTTAAATCAATGTGTAAAAATTGTGAGTGTTAGATTTGTTTTAACTACCTTTTCTATTATCATCAATGTAAATTTTCTCGTCATGGTATATTTTTTACCTACAAAAATACACTTTTAACTAATGAAATCTTTTCTTATCCCTATTATTTTTCTTTAACAATAATGGCCTTGTCTCAAATCTCAATAAACATCAGAATTCGTGATTGTGTTATTTATTGAGAGGAGTACTTGCGTAAAATTTATATAAATCCAAAGTATGAAACATCGACTTAGTTTTCACTTAATATTTAAAACTATATAAATGAAAACGAGTTTGAAAACTTATTTCAGAATTGAACTACATATTTTTGTTAAAAAAATACAATACCATACCATAATGATAGTTTGCTAAAAATGTTACAATGACAGTTTTAAGTACAGAATATAGATAAAAATACATCTAACACTCAAGTTTATTGTATATTGGCTTTAAACTTACACAAAAAATCATTAGAGGTATCCATTGATAGTAGCTTGCCACTGTTTGGCGAGGCGAGCGTCTTCAAAAGTAAAGTTTTAAAATGTGTTTAAAATTCCCCACCTAATTTCACAGCAAGTGCAAACTTCAATTTGAAATATAAAATGCATAACTGGCACTAGTGTGTTAATTGAGAAGTGACTCTGTATAGTTAATGCGAGTAGTGGTTCAATTTACTCTTTGCCAAAATTTTGATGTTGACTATATTACAGAGAATATGATGCTATTCTGATATACAAACATTATCAGATCAACAGGTTGCATTTGTTATATTTTTGAACCAAGGTTTAAATATGTCCAACTGATGTCGATTTGGTATATCAAAAATGATAAAACCAGCACCAGACTGTAAAGGACATGTCAGGCTTGTGTTTGCCGAGATATCATTAGAAATACAAATAACATTTTTAGATAAGCAGTATTTATTTCTTTAATAAATATGTACCTAGATTCCCAGTTAACTAAAATAAAGTATTTCGCAATTAATCTTAATAAACAAAGAAAAACTAATGAAACGGACAAATAAACCAATTTATCACATTATTGATATGAAAAATACATGGTTATGATACATTTCATTTGCTTAAAATGCAAGCACATTAACTTTAGTATGAGACATACATAAGGTATAAAATAGTAAATGTTATAGGAAATATTTCAAGTTGTAACTTCATAAGCATTGTGCGTTATAATTATACTATAAAAAGATTAAAGATATACAAGTAAAACCATAGGCACCGACTTGTAAAATTATTGGGAGTTCCAGAATATCGAATGACCCATGAATTTGGCACAATAACATGCTGAAATGTTAAAATCACGCAAATTATAGTTAAGTACAGATTTTTTTTTTCTCTAAATAATTACTTATTTCATTTATTTTGCTTTTGTAGGTGCAGCATTATTATATACAGATACTGTGTGTGGGGGAGATAGCTCAAAATTGAATACTCAAAGTGGACTGTAATTAATGATTTATTTTTATCACAACCATATATGGTATACTATACATTGGGGAGAGAACTCCCGCTTGCCCAAAGGCGTCAAAAGATATTTTACAACTGCTGGTTACAAAAGGGTTGCAGCATTTTCTCGGTTTTTGGCGAGCGCCAACCGACCATACCAAGTATCGTCGCCAACACTAATTAGGCGTTCCAACATTCCGCCCGGCCTTGAAATGAAATTTCAAAATAGTAGAGTACAGTTTTTATACCTTCATGTAACCATTAACTTAAAATTGATAGAGCAATAATTCAAACATATACTGTTGAAGTAAGGAAAATACGTATCACACTGAATCAAACCAAGTTACACAATCAAACCAAGTTAATTGTGTAGTGTAATCAAACCAAATTACACTACACAATTAACACAAGTGAAATTAATTAAACATTCATAGGCAAAACACAAATTTTTGAAACACCTCTTTTTACAATTCCATTAGGTGTTTTGACCATTACCACTCTGACCTTACCATCAGAACCACTAATTGTATCTGCAATTCGTCCTAAACACCATTTAGCAGGAGGAAGGTTGTCCTCTTTTATTAAAACTAGATCATCCCTTAGTACATTACCCCTTTGAAAGATCCATTTCGATCGTTGCTGAAGATTACTCAAATAATCCTTTCTCCACCTAGACCATATGCCTTGGACAATTTTTGTTGTGAGTTGCCACCGCGACAGCCTGTTATCTTTTATTTCTAACAATTCGGGTTCAGGAATTGCATTTAATGGCCGTCCAATTAAAAAATGGCCTGGGGTTAGTGCTTGGAAATCATTGGGATCGGAGGACAAGGGGGAAATGGGTCTCGAATTTAGTATTCCTTCAATCTGAACTATAACTGTCAAGAATTCCTCATTCGTTAAGTTAGCACTGCCAACAGTTCGCCGTAAATAATGTTTAACTGATTTTACCCCGGCCTCCCATAACCCTCCGAAGTTTGGGGATCTGGGAGGAATAAACTTCCAAGAAATTTGTTCTGATGACAAATAAGACCCTAAATGGTCATTAGGCTTCCTTACCAGTTCAAAAAGTCTTTTTAATTCAGAACTAGCACCGACGAAGTTGGTTGCATTGTCGCTATAGATCACAGCACTTTTCCCTCTTCTGGCGAAAAATCTTTTAAGGCACGCAATGAATGCCGCAGCAGTTAAATCCGACACTAGTTCTATATGCGTGGCCTTAGTGGCAAAACAAATAAAAAGGGCTAGATACACTTTTATGACCCTTCCACGTCGTTGACCAGACGATTTTATGAAAAAAGGCCCACAAAAGTCGACACCTGAAATGTTGAAGGGAGGGGTTGGATTTACTCTTTCAGAGGGTAAATTACCCATCAATTGTTCAGAAACTTTAGGTTTTTGTTTATAACAAATAATACAATTATTAACAACCTTTCTGGCTAGGTCTCTGCCTCTAATTGGCCAAAATTGCTGTCGAACAGCATATAAAAGAGTTTGAGGACCAGCATGCAAGTTTTTCTTGTGAAAATACTCAAAAATCATTTTAGTTAATTTACCTTCCTTTGGAAGAATAATGGGGTGTTTTTGATCAAAACTGAGATCAGAATGGACTAACCGTCCCCCAACTCTCAACAGGGAGTTTTTATCCATAAATGGATTTAGACATTTTAATTTGCTGTTAAGGGGGACTGACCCATCCTTAGTGAGACTCTTGATATCATTACCAAATTATTTTACCTGAATCATTCGAATGATAACTTCTCGTGCCTTACCTAGCTCTTCCGGGTTTAGGGGTCCCACACATCTGTCATGGGGGTTCTTGGCATTTCTTGCAAATCTAAAAATAAAACTTACAATTCTAATTAGTTTCAAAAAGCTATTTGTACAATTAAGGAGACTATCTAAAACCTCAGTCTTTGTAGTTAAAGTTAATGATATGCAGTCTTTTTTCAGTCCTTTCACATATTCATTGTCATTAGAAAAAGGCATATTATTAGAAGCAGGCATCTCTTGGAGGAAGATTTTTGGACCGTGCCACCACAACCTGCACTGAGATATTTTCTCAGCAGAAAGTCCTCTAGAGACCAGATCCGAAGGATTGTCCGCTGACTTTATATGCTGCCAGCAATAGGAACCAGTCAATTCCTGGATTCTAACGACTCTATTAGAAACAAAGGTTTTTAGAACATGAGGATTAGTTTTGATCCATCCTAGAACGACAGTTGAGTCGGTCCATAAATAGACTCCTTGGAAATTCAATTTCAATGAAGTTATTAACTTCTTCACAAGTTCCGACAAGAGTTCTAAGCGAGGTATGCTGACAGCCTTAATCGGTGCCACTCTGCTTTTGCTGCATATTAAGTTCATAGAAATTTCACCTGATGAAGAGACACATCGGACGTAGGCTGATGCACCATAAGCGTCCTTGGAAGCATCTGAGAAACCATGGAGTTCTACTAGCGTATCACTTCCAGTGAAAACATACCGTTTTACTGTAACTTGTTTAACGGCTTGTAGGGAATGGGCACATTTTCTCCAGTCTCGAGCTTCCTTATCAGGTAATGGTTGATCCCAATCAATTTTAATCAACCAAAGTCTCTGCATGAAAATTTTCGCTTTAACCAAAATTGGCCCTAATAGACCCAACGGGTCAAATAATCTGGCAATATCAGACAGCACTGAACGTTTAGTACATATTGTCATGTTCATTGTAGATGTAACGGAAAATCCAAAAGTATCACTTTTCGGATTCCAAATAACACCAAGAGTTTTAATGGTTTCCTTATCCTTATCAAAGGAATATTCCTGGTCCTCATATGGTACGGTTTGCAAGAGAGATCTTTCATTTGAAGACCACTTGTGAAGTTCCATGCCTCCACATTGAAGCAAGCTGACTAGTTGTTTTTGCAACTTATCGGCTGATGCAACATCTTCAACACCAGTTACAAGATCATCAACATAAAAATCAGTTTGTAGAACAGACGCAGCTAACGGAAATTTATCACCTTCATCAAGGCCCAATTGCCTTAGAGTCCTGGTAGCCAAGTATGGAGCACTAGTTGTTCCATAGGTGACCGTGCGCAGCTGATATATCTTCACCGGATCGTCTTGTCTATGTTTCCATAAGATTCTCTGTAAATCCCTTTGAACTGGATCTATTAATATCATTCGAAACATCTTCTTTATATCAGCTGTAAGGGCGATACGATGCGTCCTAAATCTTGACATTATGGAAAAAAGATCTTCTTGATCTACACCTCCATTCACTTGTAAGGAATTAAGTGACCTCCCGTTCGATGTTGGAGCCGACGCATTAAAAACAACCCTCAACTTAGTTGTGCTTTTTTCAGGACGATACACACTATGATGGGGAATATAATAGACTGATTCGGGTTCACATTCTTCATGAACTCTCTGCATGTGCCCTAACTCTTCATATTCCCGCATAAATTCCTGGTACAAAAAACTAAGCTCCGGATTCTTGGAAAGCCTGTTCCAAAGCGAAGTTAACCTTCTCCAAGCATTTTCTTTTGATTTGCCTAAGCTCTTTGGGTCTTCCTTTAATGGCATTTGAACAACATACCGACCCGCTTGATCTCTAACATGCGTTTTTTTTAAATGTGTTTCACAAAATAACTCCTCTTCACTTTTTCTACTTGAAACTTCCTCAACTGATTCGATTTGCCAAAATTTCGCAATCGATTGTTCTAAATTATCTTGTTTGGATAAAAAACAATGTTTCACGGATTGGGTGCAAGGTAGTTTTCCTGAAACTAAATAACCGAAAACAGAATGTTGCAAAATTATGTGGTCATTAATTTGCATTTTCTCATATTTCAAAACCTTAAAGAAAAGCTCAGCTCCTAGCAATAAGTGTACTTTTCCAGGCTTAAAAAATGTCGGATCTGCCAATTCAATAAATTGCGGTAAATTAAGGTTAGAAATATCCAAAACATTAGACGGAGTTAAGTCTGTGATTTTTGGAACTACAAGAAATTCCAAATCTTCTTTAAATTTCTCATTCTCATTCGAAACCACTCCATAAACTTTCGATTTTATGGTATTTATGGTGTCATTTATTCCAGACACTGGTGCATAAGTTTTTTCTCTTTTTAATCCCAAAATATTTGCACACTCTGAAGAAATCATATTGATTTGGCTGGCACTATCTAACACAGCCCTGAATTTTTTCTTTTCTCCCCTTGAATTATAAACATATATAATAGCCGTGCTCAGTAAAACTGTTGATTTCTTCTTTAATATATTACTGAAGCTTTGAAGAGGGGGGGAAAGATGGGCATCTGCTACAGTTTCGTTTCTATTTAGCGATACTGCGTCATAATGAGGATTATTGGCATTCAATTAATTTTCTTTATGAGGTTCATTTCGTGACCTACTTTTTTCCATCGGCGCCTCAAGGTTAGAAGAGCGATGTAAAAGCGTATGGTGTTTCTTATTACATACTAGCCGCCTTTGGCGACCAGCCTGTTCGCAACCCTTGAAAATGCTGATCGTGGCAAATTCCAACCGTGGCAAACTCGTTGGCGCGACCTACCAGAAAGGTGTAAGGTAACTGGTTGGACGGCCAGGATGTGCCACCCAATTTAGACCGGAACCCAGTGGGGGAGGCATCCACAGGGAACGTACCCTCCTTCCCCTACCACCAAACTCTCGGAAAAACATACGGACCCATATGTTTAACGTGATCGTACTCCGTGTCAGTGGCGGAAATCGAACCCGGGCCTACCGCGTGCAATTCCCGCGCGCTAACCACTGGGCTACTTCGCCCTCCGCGACAATCTCATAACTTTCTTTTTATTCACCCAATTTTGACCGTACCCTCCTTCCCCTACCACCAACCTCTCGGAAGGACTCACGAACCCACATGTTTAACGTGATCGTACTGAAAATTCTGACCGTGGCAAATTCTGATCGTTGCAAACTCGCTGGCGCGACCTACCAGAAAGGTGTAAGGTAACTGTTTGGACGGCCAGGAAGTGTCACCCAATTTAGACCGGAACTCAGTGGGGGAGGCATCCACAGGGACCGTACACTCCTTCCCCTACCACCAACCTCTCGGAAGGACTTACAGACCCACATGTTTAACGTGATCGTACTCCGCGTAAACACGGCGGCAATTTTGGGAATCGAACCCGGGCCTACCGAGTGCAATTTCCGCGCGCTAACCATTGGGCTACTTTGCCCTACGCGACAATCTCCATAACTTTCTTTTTATTCATCCAATTTAGACCGTACCCTCCTTCCCCTACCACCAACTTCTCGGAAGGACTCACGGACCCACATGTTTAACGTGATTGGACTCTGCGTGAACATGGCGGCAGTTTGGGCAGTGGCGGGAATCGAACCCGGGCCTACTGAGTGCAATTCCCGCGCGCTAACCACTGGGCTTCTTCGCCCCCAGCGACTATCTCCATAACATTCTTTTTATTTACCCAATTTAGAACGGAACCCAGTGGGAGAGGCATCCACAGGGACCGTACCCTCCTTCCCCTACCACCAACCTCTCGGAAGGACTTCCGGACCCACATGTTTATCGTGATCGTACTCCGCGTGAACACGGCGGCAGTTTTGGAAGTGGCGGGAATCGAACCCGGGCCTACCGAGTTCAATTCCTGAGCGCTAACCACTGGGCTGCCTCGCCCTCCGCAACTTTCTTTATATTCACCCAATTTAGACGGGAACCCTGTGAGGGAGGCATCCACAGGGACCGTACCCTCCTTCCCCTACCACCAACCTCTCGGAAGGACTTACGGGCCCACATGTTTAACGTGATCGTATTCCGCGTGAACACTTCGGCAGTTTTGGCAGTGGCGGGAATCGTACCCGGGCCTACCGCTAACTTCCCGCGCGCTAATTTACAATTTAAAATGACCATATGCTCTCTAAGCTCTTAATTCCATCATCCTCATTCCATTGTTCCATCATTTAAAATATCCATAAAATTTAAATATCCATCGTTCCATCATTTAAAATATCCATAAAATTAAAATATCCATCGTTCCATCATTTAAAATATCCATAAAATTAAAATATCCATTTAAAAAATCCATATCGTTCCATCATTTAAAATATAAATATAATAATTTCTACAGTGCATATGTTAAGCTCTTATTTCATTTAAAATCGGAAGCGCGGGAAACGGAAAGTAAAAACTAATTCGGTTTCTTATTGTCCCACCCATCGCTATGCATATACAGAACCGTGACGTCACCTCCACCTTGACGTCCCCACCCACCACCTTCCCTGCTTCAGCGGGGGAGAAACGAAGCGGCACGCCGAGAAATTTAAAATCATGACGTCTTTAAAATTGCGATCCTGAAGGCAATTTTCATTATTTCTGGACCAGATTAGACTTGTAAGAATGCCAGATATTTCAGCTTTCTAAAAATGTAAATTATTAGTCGAAATTATGAGTACTTTTTACTATGCGAGAATTTAAAAACCAAAAATCGTTTTTTCGAGCCAAAAGTGACTTTTGTTTTAAAATCTTTAAAAAATATTAGAAATCGAAATGGAGATTTGAAATTGATATATTTTTACTCGCAATTGTCTGCTCTTTCCGATGGTGTGAGTTGTTTTTTTCTACGACGTCTGGATCGTGGAGAAAAAAGGGCAAAAAAAGGTCGAAATCGCATAAAACATTAAATAAATAAAAAAATAATTAGAATTTTGAAAATCGGTTTTCACGTGTCCCCTTCCCTCCCCCCCCCCCGGGTCTCCGATTGCCAAATTTCGTAGCTCTCCGACGCGCGGTCGCGAAACGTATAGTGTATAAGACAGACACACACACACAGACATTGCCTTTTATTATTTAAGATGGTACAGGAATATTTTGAAATACATTGAGAAGCTATGTGAGATCTGTTCAGACAATTGATACAAAGTTTATTTGTTCTCACAAATTCTAATCTTTTGGGTACATCCATATTTTGAAAGGCACTACATTTGCTTAAGTAGTGAGAACCTCTACACATTTCACTTTCTCATTTGCATGAATGATGAAACTTTTAGTTTTGATAGGCGGAGGTGGAGAGGGTATACTTTTATTAAATTTGACGCCTGAATTTCGGTTAATGCTTTCAGGCACTAGACTTCGCTTCTCTAAAAATTCGTCAAATTTCGGAACATCCGTTGTTTTCAGTGTAGATTCGAACTGTTTACGTGTTTCTCGATCTAGTTTTTGTAATACTATGTTGATTAATACTATATCTGATAAATTATTCCTGTCAAATTCTAACACTTTAAGAGCTCTTAAGTTCTTCCTTAGATTATCTACTAAACTACGCAGCTCTTTAGCAGATTCATGTTGTATTTTTTTGTAGTTAATTATGGCATGAATATGCGTATCTACAATTACTCGTTTGTTTTCAAACCTTTCAACGAGCGCAGTAAATAATGAATCGAATGTGTCATCATCAGTTTCGATTTGTTTTGCTGGACCTTTTAGGGTAGAACGTAAGTAATATAACTTCTGAGTTTCAGTTAGCTTTTCATTTTTTGATATTAAATTTACAAACTGATCCTTAAAACTGCTCCATTCTTCATATCTGCCATAAAATTGTGGCAACGGAATTTCGGGAAGTTTGATATTCAAAGCTTCATTTTGGTAAGCATTTTTAACAGTACTGCTATTTTCACTTTTCAAAGTTGTAAGTAGGAATTTGAAGCTTACCTCTAAGTGTTCAATTCGAGTTTCCAGATCTTGAATTTCGACATCCGCCTCTGATAAATCCACAGTCTCTGGTAATCCGTAATACAACTTTTGTAGTTCTTCAACTTTTTCTTGAATTGTAGCACAATTTGCTAGCTTCACTTTTAATTCTATTGCCGATTCCGGCGATTCACTGAACTCTTTCTGAAAAAGTTCCAATTTTGATATTTTGCTTTTTAGAGCACCTCGTTGTCTGTTAAGACTAGTAATCGTTTCCATCTCTCCTGGTTGGGACTCCGGTCGCACTGGACCACTAATGTGGGGGAGATAGCTCAAAATTGAATACTCAAAGTGGACTGTAATTAATGATTTATTTTTATCACAACCATATATGGTATACTATACATTGGGGAGAGAACTCCCGCTTGCCCAAAGGCGTCAAAAGATATTTTACAACTGCTGGTTACAAAAGGGTTGCAGCATTTTCTCGGTTTTTGGCGAGCGCCAACCGACCATACCAAGTATCGTCGCCAACACTAATTAGGCGTTCCAACACTCTGAATTTTCAACTCATTTATCATTCTAAAAGTAACAAAAAAAATGTAGCATTTACTTTTAGGTATTTTTACCAATATTAAAAATGTAGAAAAAAAAATTACCTTTAAATTATTTCTGGATTAAAATCTTGCATTCAGAATATAATAAACTGTCTGTGGGGTAAATCTCTATTCACACTTTTTAGTAAACAAGGAATGAATAATGAAAAGTTTCAAAATTTGATAACAAAATTTCTGCATATATGTGTACACTTTCCCCACTAAATACATAAAAAAATATTAGGAGTTGGAGGAACCCACAACAAAATTATTAGGGGTTCAAAAAGTGTCGAAGTAAAACATAATTATATATGTTAACAATGTTGATACATTTTCTTTAAATGTAGCAGCAGTGGCTCATGAGGTAACGCAGTTGAAACACTGCTTCACTTAAAGTTATTGGCTGAATGGGTTATTATTATTATTATTTGTCAAATTTTCCACACTCATTTGGATATTTTTGGATAATATTTGACAACATTTGTGCCAGTAGTGTGATGTGTTTTGATGATGTTCGTTGTCAAAGAGGAGGAGAGATTCTACCGCTGAATCTGCATTACAAAGAAGTGTTTTTAAAAGGCGCACCTTTCCAAAGCTTAGGCCTGGTACACCCTACAGGATGGATGACAGCAGATAATTTTCTGGAAACCATGAAACATTTCCAAAAATGTTCTCATTGCAAAAAAGAAAATCCTGTTCTGTTACTTGTCGACAATCATGAGTGCCATTCAAGCTTGGAAGTAATCTTGTTCTTTCGAGAAAATGGAATAATAATATTATCCTTTCCACCCCACTGTTCCCATAAATTGCAGCCACTAGATGTAAGCATTTATGATCTCTTCAAAGCAGCTCTAAAAATTGCATTTAATGACTGGCTGACAACTAATGCAGGAAAAAGAATTTCAATTTATGAAATCCCTGAACTCTCTGCAACAGCATATTATCAAGCTTTTACTATTCGTAACACAAGATTAGAGTTTTCTAAACCAGGCATTTGGCACTTATCTAGAAATTTTTTCGGTGAAGATCACTTCCTTGCTGCTATTGATATTGTAACAGGCCAAACACAAGAAGAAAAAATTCCAAGTACTTTCGAGCATTTTACTGAAACTAACACTCATGTAAATGATACTGATGATGATCTTACCAGCAGTGTCGTCAGTACTTGCCCTACAACAGAATCCATCCGATCATTTCCAAGTGGGTAACTTAAAGGAAAGAAAGCGTGAAAAAGGAAAATCATGAATCTTAACTGATACACCTGAGAAAGATAGAACTGCTAAGGTTACAAACGAGACGGTAGAAAAATTAAAGAAAAAGCAAGAAAGAGCAGTAAAGAAAAAGAAAAAAAACATTACAACTTCTGAGGAACATGAAGTTCCGAAAAGCCCAATTTTTATGCACAGAATAAGATTTTGAATGTAGTATGAATGAAGAGGCATAATTTCTAGAAGTTGACATAAATTGTTCACCAAACATTTTAGAAATTAACAATTTTGTTTTAGTAGAATTTTCTACAAAAAAACTAAAGTGCATTATATTGGTCGAATCAAAAAATTTGAATCGAATGAAGCACGTGTGAAATTTATGCGAAAACAAATAAATGAGACCTTTGTTTTTCCTGACAATGACGATACAGTAATAGTGCAAAAAGATGATATTGTAATGAAATTGCCCCAACCATTCATATCGGGCGGTACATCACAAGCAGAGTCTTCACTGTCCTTTTCAGTTAAATTTGATCAATATAATGTGTATTGAATGTTTAGTTTAATTAAAATATATTTCGATGCAGATCAGAGTAGGGTACCAAATATTTTAATTAAACTGTGACCATGATTTACATTATTTTGGGAAAAAATATTTCCTTGTTTACACATAATTGCCTACATATTGTATTAATTTAAATTTGCACAGTACTACTATATTTGCAATGATGAATAGTCTTATTGTCAATAGACCCAATTATAAAACCATTTTAAGTTTTGCATTGTAAATTATATATAAATCTACTATATTAAAGATTTTTTCTTTTAAATATGATGATTATTTCTTTTTTTTAAACCTTGTTCACATGTGCCACAAGCATGTTTACAAGTGCCCACCTATAGGGGCACATGTGAACGATTGAAGTTATTTTTTAAATATACACAACTCTTTTTTTACACAAATTTGAAGTTACACGGTTCAAAAAAGTCTTTCTTTTTTGAAAAATTTATTTGATCTAACACAATTTCAGTCATTGTCTTATGTATGTGACCATGAGCGGTCGAGTATAAATTGCAGTCTTTGGCACCAATGTATAAAAAAAATTCACGTTTTTACCACACTTCAAAAATTAGGCAGCACTGTGCACTGCTGTAATGTTATCGAATAAGGGGGGAATCTCCTTATTCGAAGGGATCTCCCCTTGTTAAAGGGATTACCAAGTAACTACTGGGGGAATCCCCTAATTCAATAACTCTTATCCAACCATTCGTATGACATTTACATAACATATTGCATCATTAAATTGTTTAAGTTTATTAGCTCACAATATTTAATCAATTGTTCGTGTTCTATGAATTACGTATTTTAAGTTTTATTGCTCAATAAAATTGCATATGAATGTATATATCATTCGTATGCATATCAAAACTTTTACAGTTTTCAGCATTTTTTTTACACGGTTTTTAAATTAAATATAGTTCTTTATTTTATCCTATGGTTTTCAGATAACATGGAACATATCTTCAATTTTACTATAGGAAACTTATCTTTTTTTACATGAATTTCTGAGGAACGTATCTACCGTGTAAAAAAAAGATTTGGGTGTATACCATAAAGTAAAACAAAATTTTATTAAAAAATGTCAAAAAATTGTGTTAAAAAAACAAAAGACTACTTAAACATATGGGTATTTTTGCTATGAGGAATTGATGATATTTTTAGAAGAAAAAAAAAATTGTTCACATGTGCCCCCTCTCCCCTATGCACGAAGCACAGTTGCATAAAGAGTGGGTCAAACTCCTCCCATCCATTGGATGAATAATTACATTAGTTCTTTATATAGATACAATATATATTAGAAAATGAAATAAAGCAGCCCCTTCCCAATATTTAAATACAATGTTTTTTAACATTAATCTATAGTATATGTATTCATATTGAAACATAATTTACAAGACACATTATTAACACTTTACAACAAAGTTGAAAAGTGTTTATGACTTTGTTCATTCTGTCTGTCTGTCTGTCCGTTAGCACGATAACTGCCGTAAAAATGAGTTTATCAAAATGAAATTTTAGTATGTTGTTCAGACGGTCTGTAGGACCTATGGGAATATAAATAAATAATATCACCCAATTAGTTTTTTATTGAACCCGGGTTGAAAAAATGAAATACATTGAACCCTATGGGACCTAATTTTTCAAACATTTTTTAAGTAAATTTAAAATTCACGAATTGCTTCGAAATTTTTAGGAAATATTCACATTATCCCATAGAATATATAAAAAAAAATTCATTAAAATATGTTAAGTAGTTTTTTAATTAAAAAAATTATTTAATATAGGGAAAAAAACAAATTCAATTAAATTCTGACTTTGGGATATCTTCCAGAAAGAAAAGAGAGAGATATTATATAATAAATATCTCTCCATTTGTTTAAACGTTTTGCATATGGGAGTGGCTTCATATTTTAAAATAAATTTCGTAGATAACAATTTTTCATTTTTTTTTAATTTTATATAACTCTTCATGATAAATTTAATTGATGGCATTTTAAATGCACTTTCCTACGTCCTAGAGAGTTAAAATTTGGTACACAGCTTAAATTTGTTGAACATTTTATTCGACAAAAATTTGATGAATCTTTAAATATAGACCATATATTTTTTTCGAAATGGCCTGAAAATAATCCCCGTTCACTTCTATAAATCATTGGTGTAATATTGTTAAAAATTCTGATGTGGACAGCACATGTCTTTCTCTGCAGACTCATATTCGTTCTCTTTATTTATTCAATGATAATTTGAGTTTATCTGCACAACATAAGTATTTTAAATGACATTGAATTTACACGTTAAACTTAAATTTGGTTCTCATTTGATAGCTGGACTTATTGTCAAAGGTGGCGTAGCGAAAACGCGAAAAAACTAGAATATCTCAAGAACGGCTAGTCCTAGAGTAATGGGGTTAGTCTTATTCTTTTTGTTGTCAAAAATCACATATAACATAGAAATTTAATTGATATAATTGAGCACACGTAGTCTTTTATTTTTATATATAACGATTTTTGCTGGCCATTTCGCAAAAATAGACCGTTCCTTTTTCCCGAATCGTAGTAGAATAACCTACAAATGATTTGAGTACATACACATACACATATATATTATCTGTGTATCTAAATTCCGTGCCTATGCAATTACAATAGTTGTGATTTTAAATGATCCCTAAACTTTTATTATTTCTTCAAGGAAGCCTAATTTTAACATATGCAGAATGCAAATATCTCAAGCGATTGTAAGATGAATTACATAAGAATTGCTGAATTTTTTTCACACAAAATTATTTAGCTCTGGAGTCTGGAATACAAGTTATATGAATGAAATATTCATTGATTTTGCATAAAGAATCAGATGATTTATATTTCGATACAGTTTTAAATATTTAAGTATAATAAATTACTGTAGTACTGTGATAATGTAAAAGATATTACCACTGAATGAATCACATTTTAGAAATTTTTAAATGAAATTACATTTCAGTTGGAAAGTGTTTCATAATCAATGCTTATGCATGATTGATCTTTCTTGTATTTTAGTTGTTTTTGCTCCTCACAGCAAAAAGAAAATTCTACTTACTGAAGGGCAATGATGATAAGGAAATCATACTTTCAAAAATGTTTTAAACAAAAGTTTTAGTTAATTTTTGTTAAATAGAATATTTACCTTATTAAAGTATATTCATAGTAACAATAAATAAAACTACTGTTTGTGAGAATACATTTTTTAATACTTCCTTGAGAAAAGCAGACATAAGAAAATTTGGTGATCACAATTGTTTCAAGGGTGTCACAATTGTTTTATGAGCCCTCTTCCTTAGGTAAAAAAGCAGTGTGCTTGCTCTTAACAAATTGTATCTCAGCATTTATTAAAAGTCACTGTTTTTGATCTAAGAAGACTCGTAACATCCTCGAAGCAATTGCAGTCACCTAATTTTCTTATGCCTGTTTTTCTCAATGGAGTATTAGAAAGTTACATTTATAACATATCATCAATCATTTTCATTTACATATTTAAGTTCTAGTAAAAAAGTTTAATCAGTGAATGATGCAATAAAGCTACCAGATGCAATAAAAATACCAGGGAAATAAAGGCCTTGATCTTGCTTCAGAGAGCCTTGATGCACACAAAAAAAAGTAAAATAACATGACCACATTTGTTTATACTACCGCCAATTGTATATGTTTTACTTTTCAGAAAATATGCTCGAACCATTAGTTAGCACAGGGGGGAGGGGGGATGACAATGCTTTGAAGTGCGGGAATGATGCTGAAATATGGGCTATTTAACATTTTTTAGAAGGAATAAAATTTTAAATGTTTCTTTTTTCTTACAAAGTAAACAATATTTTAAAAATGCTTATATGCATCCTTTCAAAGAAAAAACTATTTTAAAAATATATTTTGTTCCTTTGTCAAGTAGGGAAGGGACATGGATTTAGAAAAAGAGAATTGGATGGATAATGCAGCATTGTAAGATCTATGAAAAACTGCAACCTACAGAAGTAGATGAAATATCTCCCAGAGGACAGAATTATAGCAACTTGTCTATGGTTAAGTCCCTATAGATATTTATTTAATATAATATTTATTTATTTAGTAAAAATAACAATTCAAAAGTCAAAACAAAGAAGAGGCTCGATTACTTTATTTTCTTGCAAAATGATTAAAAAAAATCAATATAGCATCATCAAAAAAAATATTGTGTGTGTGTGGTGGTGGTGGTGGGGAGAGTAACAAAATATTTTCCCCCATTTCCTCTTATATCACTTCTCCGAACTTCAATAACACACTCCCTCCTTTGTGATACAACTGAGTTTAATTATTAATTTATATAAAATGTTTGAACTGGAAAATTTAGATGATCGAAGAAATTTTCAGGAGCGCGTGCACCCTAACAGCATGCAGCATAGCAAATATTTATCAAAGTAAAAACTCAGTAGAAATAACATACAAAAGTACTTTCATGTTTAAGTCTTGTCTTTCAGTAAAATGCTTAAATGCGATATAATGGATATTAATAATAAATATAGGGTCTTAAAAGAATATGTGGCAACCCTAATTTAAGAACATTTTTAATATATATGTAAAATAGAATTTAATTTCAGTTGTTGAGTTACAGAACTTTCTCTCTCAATAACTGAAGTGTAACATGAAAATACCCACATTTATTACGCATAAGTACAGATACCAAATTGTGTAAATGAAAATTAATCATTCAACATCACATTTACTAATTCACAATTAGATGCAAAATTGCGTATAAAGATTGATAAAAAATGTCAAGTGACAAAGTAATTTTATCAAGAACCATTATTTATACCAATGAAGGCAATTCATAATCAGTCATATTATTCAGCTTAGAATAAACATTTATAAATTCATAAGAGATCTTTTTTAATTCAGTCATATTGAGAGCATTTGCTATATCAAATATCTTCTCTGTTGAATCAAACACAAACTTATTAAATTCCTTTTGATTTTCCATACAGTTGGGCATTTTTAAGCAATTTTGTACTTGAGGATTGAAAGTTATACCCAAAACTATCCCAAAAATAAGGATTACAGCGATTATATAAATTGCAATCAAATTTTCAAAAAAATTCAACTGAATACCCAGATTTGTTTGCAATGGTTTTCAGAAATTTGGAAACAGAAGTTTTTTCTGATTTGGCAGTAAATTTTTTCTCAGAATTCGTAGGAGTTTTCTCAGGTTTCGTATCATGAGATTTCTGAGATCTGGTAGTATGATTTTCCTGAGATTTAATTGGAGTAGACAATATTTGTCGGCTTTTACCATATACGCTGGTTTCAATTTTAACCACTTGCGACAAAAGAGTAATTTCACATCGAATGAACAGACTATCTCTATGCTGAGGAGGTTCTGTAGGACACAAAGGCCTAGCAAGAAACAGTAACCGAGATCCTGTGCGATCTTTATGGCTGAATATCATCTCAGATTCTTGAGAACTGGAAGGATTGCCTTTAGAATCTAGTAGGCTAACTTTGAGATGCATATAATGGCTAATTTCATCCTTTTCAACTTTAAAGAGGTTGATTGTGAAGATATCTACTTCCTCGGATATTTTACCAACAGAACGAAGTTGCAGCTGATATAAAGCATTGTCAATCTTGAAGTTGTCACTAGAGATTTTTTGTTTCCGAAATTTTGAACACAAAGAAACATTGCTAAGAGACCAATCGAACACAAATGATTTGATGACAAGCTGCGTATTACATTTGGTTGAGCTTCCGCAAATGCGCCGTTTCTGTCTAGAGCTCCCCTAAGACCAACCGTGACGTCATTTCATCGCCAATAGTCAACGCTTGGCATTATTCTGTAAAATATTACTCAAGGCTCAAGGTACATTATTTTAAAGGGGTGCCTTATCCGGGTTGTGTTACCGGACTTTAATCCCCTGGCTAAAAATGTGAAAAATCGAAAGAAAGTAAACTACGAAAATAGAATTTAAGAAAGCATAAAGTTTGCTCGGGTGATTTAAGCATCCCCGAGTCTTAGGAAATGAACAAAAAAATTTTGGGTTAGAAATTTAAAATTTTTAAAAATTTTTAAAATAACTTCAGAGTTAAAAAGGGTTTCCAAAAGGAAGAAGAGCAGAGAGAATTTGAGGTGGGAGTGCGCATTCAATGGCGCTGACCTTGAGCGATGGAGCCAGATGCAAAAGCGAGGGGGGGGGGGGGGGGAGATGGTCGAACGAAAGAATTTATCCCAAGTGCAAGGGTCAGAAGGGTTCAGAGGAATGACGTTTGAAGGTTAGGAAACTGGGTAGATGTACAAAGCTATTCGATCCGCCTACGCTTAGGGTGAAGCGGAATGTTATCACGGCGTCCAAGAAGGGCCCGTGGTCGCTTTCTAAATTTAGGAAGCCGAGGATCATAGTTGAAACCCAGACCGTCCGACCTACCAGAAAGGTAACTGTTTGGACGGTCGGGAATCATAGGGATCACGGTCGGGAATCACGAGGATCATAGTTAGAAATATTAAGAAGAATAGCGTTTCCAACCTTCGGGAGATCACGGTGAAAATGAAAGGCCAATTTTCGAACATGGGTCAAAAGAGTTTTAATTTTGAGATCTCTATGGATGACGTCATTCCTAACATACGGAGGAGCATTTACAATAGAACGAAGGGTGGCATTTTGTTGAATTTGAAGTCTTTTAATATTGTAGTCAGAGGTGGTTCCCCAAATAGCAGAACCGTACGTCATGATGGGCCTGATGTAAGCTTTGCAGAGCAATAATTTATTTGAGAGTGACAGACGGCTATTTCTAGCCAAAAAGGGGCGCAGCTGGGCTCTTGCCCCCCTCACATTCTTAACGGTGTTAAGGATGTGGGGGGTCCAAGTTAATTTGGAATCAAAGAGTACGCCAAGGTACTTGTAAGAATTCGTCCAGGGAATCGGTTCGTTGTTCCGAATTAAATTATTGGGGGGGGGGGGGGGGGGCAGTGCCGGGATGGAAAGTACCGCCGACTTAGAAGTATTAATTTTGATTCTCCACTTCTGAAACCATGTAGTAAGAAGATTTAGCTGTTTTTGGAGTCTTTCGAGCACAACTTGTGTCTTGGCGTGTCGGGCAATCAGTGCAGTGTCGTCGGCATAGAGGCCAAGAGCGACATACGAGAGTTTAGGAATATCATTTATGTAAAGGTTGAACAGCCGGGGTCCGAGAAGGGATCCCTGGGGGACACCAGAACAAATCGGCCTGGGAGAAAAGAGAGTGTTCGATACCCGCACAACAAAACTACGGTTGTGGAGGTAGGAATTTAGGATTTTGATAATCTGAGGTGGAAAATGGAGTTTGATAAGCTTAAAGAGCAATCCAGAGAACCATTACTATTAAACATAAGTTTCGAACAAAAGCTGGCCATGCCATTAGACAGAAATCAAGATAACACCCGTAAATAACACTAGCGTCTACAGCTCGCGGATTGCGATTTATCAAAAACGCTGCAGCACTCAGTTTTGCTTTTTACGCATGCGCGTGAACTTCGCGATGATGTGGATTTCGCGGGACTCTTTGTTTGTTCTTGCAGTTTCTCTTTCTACGCCGGTTTATAAAGTAAATTTCTCGATTTAAAGGAATAAATTACATGATCTACGATTTCATGTAGGAATGGGGGCTCGATTGACAAAGATCGTAGATAAATTTATCAATTTGTAACGAAAGTAGCTTTAATTCATTTTTTGAAATTAAAATTAAATTTAACCACGCGTTATAGAATTAACGATGAAATTTATTTTTAACTTTGCAACATGTTTAAAACTCAAATATCTGTTATTTTCATTTTACTCATGAAAATTCTAATGTTAAATAATGTTTTTTAATATTTTTGTATCAGCGCACATATTTTAATATACTAGAGAGAGCTCCCCCCCCCCCCCCCCCCCCCCCTCGACACACACCACGAATCAAAATGGAAATGTGTAGCTATACTATTAATATGTGTACAGAGATCAGTTCGAATAAAAAATAACAGTTGTAGATGTAACTTAAATATAAAATAAATTTTAAATCATCAATTCAGAAAAAATATATTGTTTCTCAACAAAGGGAAAGTGAAGATTTTATCTGAATGCTGATGTAACACAATGCAGAATGCGATTTTCTAGAATTTTTTTTTAAATATAAAACATATTCATTTTAACCCAGGGCACCTCTTCCTGAAAAACCATGGTTCAAACCAACAAGCTCTGTTTTTAACTGCATTAGTATACTATTTACTGAACTCACTTATAATTAAACTATTAAAAGCAAAATATTTGCAAATTACTTAATAATTTTAACTGTACAATACTCCCAAGATAAGTATCTTTATCACATTTTGGGACCATTCATACAAGTGATGTTCTGGATCGATACTGACCCTTTTTTATGGTTTGAATTCATTTACTGTAAAAATAACTCTTAGTGACATTTTTATACATAGGTATATATATACACACACACATTGGATGGGGCATATTTTAAACAGGTGAGGGAAGAGTTTTGCGGGGGAAATTTATCTAAAATTAATTAAAATGCAGATTTACAATATCATCATGGAGAGATTTGTCAAAAATGTTTCATTGGTTGGTCTGCGTGTGAACCTCCTAATCTATATAAATAAAAATGAAAATCTGTCTGTCTGTCTGTCTGTCTGTCAGTCTGTCTGTTTGTCACACCATCACGGGAGAACGGCTGAACCGAATTTGATGAAATTTTGTGGGTAGCCCAGAAATAGCCCCACTTAAAATTATATCCGTGTTTTGAGTTTCTACGGCCAGTGGTTCTCGAGATATTAGTAAAAAACGAAATTTTCGTTTGTCTCATCATCACGGAAAAACGGCTGAACGAATTTAACGAATTTAATGAAATTTGGTGAATAGCCTTGAAATATCCCCCCATAAATTTTGTCCAAGTTTCGAGTTTCTAAGACCTGGGGTTGTCGAGATATTAATGAAAAACGGAACTTTTTCCTAGGCGTTCTACTCCCTAACTCCGTGGTTTATCCAAACGAAAAGCTTGAAAATCGTTTGAAAGTGAATTAAAATTTAATGTCTGAGTTTGATGGGAGATTTTTTGCGTTAATTAGTCACTTTCTGAAAACATGAATTGTTTGAAACATGATTTAAGGGGGAAATCTATCTCCATGGTTCATGGTTTATTTAAAACAAGCTTTTACGGAACAATGAGAAGTATAGAGAAATCAAAATCGTTATTTAATTTCGCAGTTTATGTTATAAGACATGACATATTTAACATGTTATAAGATTCTATCTTATATCATGTTACTCAGAAACGCAATTAAATTAAATCTGTCTGTTAATTTTAATAATTATTTTTTCGATTTGAATAATAAATAAATGGATATAAAAAATATATTTTAGAAAAGAACGATTTGATTTTTCTTATAGCATTTTTGACTGGATAATATCAATTACGGTCTTCAGGTTTAAAAATTATTATTATTGATATTTTCGGGGATTATTGATTCAAGGATTATTGATATTTTCAAGTTATTATGCAATTATTTTATTATGACAAAAATTGTTTAAACTCATATATTGTATGTTGTACGAATCTTCTACAAATACACGTGTATATCTTTTAATCTACGAGAATATAAGTAGTACAGGTATATTGACATATGTTTTGATATATATTGGCATATATTGGAATCAATTACGACCTTCTGGTATAAAGAGTACGGATATTATTGATGTTTTCAATTTATTACGTCATCTCTTTTATTTTGGCAAATATTTTTGAGACGCATATTGTAATACGGGTAATCTTCTACTAACACATTGGCATATTTTCTGATCTGCGACAATATAATTAGTACGGGGTTGCATATATTCATTCAATTCCTATTTTTTCTTCTGTAAATTTGCTTACAAAAGGGGCCAGGATATTTTATTCTTCAGATCTGATCGTGAAGATAATTTTGCATAGTGAGAATATATATTCTTAAACTTCTCATTAGGAGCAATAAATTTAATATTTTAACAGAATTTGCACATGATTGCGAACTATAAGTTTCTTTAAATTATACACTCCGTACGAATAACGGGTGTGCTGTTAGTGGTTAATAAATTTTAACATTTTAGGAGGATATATCATGTTGCTCGGCATCGCAATTAAATTAAATGTGTTTGTTAATGTTTTTATTATTTTTTTTCGATTTAAATAATAAATAAATGGATAAATGGATATAAAAGTATATCTTATGAATGGACGGTTTGATTTTTCTTTTAATTATATTAATTGCTGACTGCGTACATCAATTTCATTTATTTTGGCAAAGAGTTTTCAAGCTTATATCGTATTTAGCTACTAAACTCATATATTGTGTTTAGCCAATAAATTCATATAGCCGATTGTTGAAACAGAAAAAGAGTAGAGCGGGTATATCTTCTAATACAATTGTAGTGTTTTCATTTAGTATATTGAAACTGGATAAGAATGTTTCATTCAGATCTGCAAATTCAAAGCTACGAATTTGGAGGAATATCGCTAATTTGACAACTTTTCTTAAACTTTGCCAAATTGACGGAAATGTCGCCAAATTGATATAAACGACACACAAACAGCTGCCATAAACCTTCGGGTTGGTCGTGTGACTTGGGTCTTCTACATATCAATAAAATTTTTTTTTGTTTTGTTAGAAGAGAGTACTGAAATGATGTTTGGTTAGCATTTATCTGTCAGACCAACCATCCTACTTAGTAATACATTTAGCGAATTTTTAAAATGTCACCAAATTGATAAAAATGTTTTCAAATCTATAAAAATATCTTGAAATTGATAAAATTGCGCTACATAAATGATATTAATTATTTTTTGTTAGGGTATAGTATTGTGATGATATTTCGTCAATTTGTCGCAAAGTGGAACTGTCAGTTCTACAGTCCCACTTGGCGATAAATTTGGCGATTTTTTAAAATGTCGCTAATTTGACGAAACTGTCGCCAAATGTTCCATAGAAATATAACTATTTAGACGATATTTTTTCTACCAATTTATTTGAAGCAAATGATATCATGTCGCTTAGCAACGGATTTAAATCCAATGTGTTTATGCGGCAGACGATTTTTATTAAATCCTTTCCGATTTGAATAATGAAGATATGTATATAAAATAAATTTCATTGCCATTTCATTTTGGACTGGATAATATAATCATACTCTTCAGGTTTAAACATTATTATTATTGATATTTTCCGGAATTATTGATTCAGTGATTATTGATATTTTTAAGTTATTACGCCATTGTTTTATTGCGGCAAAAATTGCTGACACACGCATATTGTACGTTGTACGAGTAATCTTCTAGGAATGCACGGGTATATCTTCTAACCTACGAGAATATAAGTAGTACAGGTATATTGGCATATATTTTGACATATATTGGCATATATATTGGAATCAAGTACAGTCGTCTGGTATGAAGATTACGGGGATTAATTATATATTCAATTTATTACGTCGTCTATTGTATTTTACCAAAAAACATTTGAGACTCATATTGCAAAACGGGTAAACTTCTACTAATAATCGGACATTATATGTAGTACGTGTATATCTTCCCATATATTTTTAGCACTTTAATTTTGACATATATTGGAATAAATGACTGTCTTCAGATTTAAAGATTACGGGTTTATTGGTATTTTCAATTTATACATGTAATCTACTAATACAGGTTATATTTTCTAATATTCGCGTATATAATTAGTACGGGTCCCATACAATTTTAACGCTTTTATTTTGCATATATTGATTCAATTCCATATTTTTTTTTATATTTGCTTACATAAGGGGTCCAAGATGTTTTATTCTTCAGATATGTCCATGAAGATAATTTTATATAGCGAGAACAGAGATTCTTAAACTTCTTTTTAGGAGCATTATATTAAATATTTTAACAGAATATTTTGATTAAACATGTCATTTAGTATACTATAAGAATTTGGGCATGATTATGAATTTCAAGTTTCTTTATATTATATACTACGTATGAAGAACGGGTATGCTGCTAGTCCCTTATATATATATATATATATGTATATTGATGAGATAATGTTAGTTTGACTGTGAAATAAAAATTTGGCTTTATAACAGCTTAGATGTAACTTCGCAAGTGTTTCATATCCTTTAGAAGGCGATGGTTAAAATTCAACCAGAATTTGAGAATAAATTCACGAAACATTGGTAACATTTTATTACATAAACTGATAAAACAAAATTTAAAAAAAAAATGATAAATATTACATATATCATTATATTAAATAATATTTTGTGTATTCTACACATGAATAGATTCAAAATCATGAAGGTGATAGAATATCTAAGAATCACTGAAGCGTTACTGAAATCTTGAGTTTCAAACCCTCAACATATACTTTTTAATATTTTGTTCTAATTTTTAAATTATGGATCAAGGGTCAGCAATCTTTCCACATTGTTAATTTATACTTCTAACATTTTATATTGACTTAAATTTAATTTCTCAGCAGGTATTGATGTTCAACAGTATCGGTACAATTAATTTTGAAAAATAAAAACCAAATTATAGAGTTACTGAAAAGTAATTTTTTATTTTTAGCGACCAATTAAACTTTTCAATTAAAAGGTTGTGAATTGCTAAATTCACCAATGGCTATTACTTTAATTGGATGATGCATTCACGATTTTTATTTATGAGCTTTTAAATTTTTTGTATACTACATATGTATCAATTAAATATGCTTGGTGTTCATAATTTGATATGCATTTAAATTTTGATGTGAAATTTGCAATTCAATCATTTTCTCCTTTAACTTTGCAAGAATATTCTAAATAACTTTCATTATGAATTATGCAATTTATAAGTGTAGTTTAAACATAATACCACATATACAAGTGAAATATCAGATTATGACTTAAATTATAATTTCATTGGATAGTTTGTCTGAAAGTGAAGACAAATTAAAAGAATTATAACCTGGATGCGATGATAAATGTAATAGGACATGCGGACAAAAGTATATATTTACTTTATAATAAAAGTTTAAGAGTTATGCAGCTGTATTTTTGCAACCACAAGTGCTCTCTTAAAAAACAAATTGCTTATATAAGACACATTGCAAAATAAAGGGATTTTGAAGAAGAGCATGGCACTAAAAAGGGCCGTTTTTTATCTATAATTTTTATTTAAATCAGTATCAGACATGTTAGAGAGAAGCAAACAGTCAAATATGAATTGAGATATGTCATCAAAATAAACAAGATGGCATAAGACAAATCAAAACTAAAACTATTATAACCTGGATGCGAGGATAAATGCAATAGAACTTGTGGTTTAAAAAAGTATTTGCTTTACTTTATAATGAAAGTTTAAGAGTTATGCAGTTGTATTTTTGCAACCAAAACTGCTCTCGAAAAAACAAATTGCTTATATAAGACATATTGCAAAATAAAATAATTTCGAAGAAGAGTATGGCCCTGAAAAGGGCCGTTTGTTTCTATAATTTTTATTTAAATCAGTATCAGACATGTTAGAGAGAAGCAAACAGTCAAATATCAATTGAGATACGTGATCAAAACAAACAAGATGGCGTTCGCGCATGCGCAGGGATTCAGGAATCCGAAAGCGTTTTTGATAAATCGAGAATCCGCGAGCTGTAGACGCTAGTGTAAATAACGCTCGGAAATATTCATATAACCAAAACAAATAAAAATATCTTGGAAGTTTTTCTGAATTTTAGTGCTGCCATCTATTGATATATTTTATTAACAAAAAAGGGTCCCTTTTTTAATACTTGTCAACATAGTTGAAAAGTGTTTATGACTTTGGTCATTCTGTCTGTCTGTCCGTTCGCACGATAACTGCCGTAAAAATGACTTTATCAAAATGAAATTTTAGTATGCTGTATAGACGGTCTGTGGAACATATGAGAATGTAAAGGAATAATCTCACCCAATCAGTTTTGGATTGAACTTTATTTTATTTTGGATCAAACATTATTTTACATAAAGTTAAAATTCGTAAATTGCTTTGAAAATTTTAGGAAATATTCAAATTCTCCCATAAAATATATAAAAAAAAATTGTGCAAAATATATTCGGTAGTTTTTTAAATAAAAATTAAAATAATAATTATACCCATATTATATTAAGAGATCACAACTCAATTCAAAATAAAATATGGCAACCATCTTTCCCTCAGTGTCAAAATCGTGATTTTTAAAGTTCTTTTAAATTTATATTCAGTGTTGCACCTGTCCTAAAACTGCTTTATTTTTGCGTATCTTCTGTGCATCTATATTCTGCTCCAACGCAATTACAATATTTTTTAGTTTAAATGATCATCAAACTTTGATTATTTCTACAATGAAACCCAATTTTAACATAAGCAGAATGTAAACGAATCAAGCTGTAAGATCAGTTGTATAAGAATTGCTGAATTTTTTTAACGGAAAAATTATTTAGCTCTGGAGTCTGGAATATATGTGATATGAATGAAATATTGATTGATTTTCCATAGAGAAGTAGAGTATTTTATAGCACTGCCTTTTGCGATGAAGTTTTAAGCATAGAGTTAGAAAGTACTTTTACCTCTATGCTTAAAAAGTTTGGTTTTAAGTTTTAAGTAATATAAATTATTGTAATACTGTAATAATTTAATAAAAAATATTACCGTTGAATAAACCGCATTTAGAGACGTTTAAAAAAATTGCATTGCAGTTGGAAAGTGTTTCATAATCAATGCTTTATGCATGATAAATAATATAATCAATGCTTTATGTATGACTAATCTTTTATGTTAATATTCAAATCTGGAATACAGGGCTTGAGCGGATTAGGGTAGAGTTCCTTGCCAGCGCTCATAAGCAAAAGCAAATTCTAGGGAGTGACGTAGTGAGGGTAAAGAGGGACATCTGTTCCTGGGCGTCGATGTAAGAGGGGGCGTCGAAAAACAAAATTCACATTTTTTAAAAATATGTTTACAAACTCTGCAAACCAAGTCCGAAAAAAGAAATTCCCAATTCTTCATCCTGGTAATCTATTTTATATATTCACAGTGTTTCTTTTAGGCATACCTCCGGAGGAATAAATACTGTATATACAGCACTTATACCTAAAGCCCCAGCCTGCCTATCTTCTTGGTTATATATACTAGGTATCAGTGAAAATGAGACACCAAGGAGGATTAGGTAGAAAAATATGCAACTTGCAGGGAAGACGCAGCTCACCGAGTTATGTAAATGATGCGAAATGCGCAGTTGTTCCGCGCACGCTGAGTGAGATATAAAATAAGGGACCTGCAGAATCGGCAATAGTCGCGCCGCCCTGTCTGCCAGGGAAATAATTTTGCAATTTTTTTTTTGTCTCAAAGGAAACGTGTAGTAGCAGAGAATGCCAGGCCACAGCCAACTGAGGTAGTTCCAGCAGATAGACGATTTCACGAGGAGTATGGCGATCGGACTCCGAAGGGCAGGTTAGTCCATACGTCAAATCTCAGCGGACAGTCACCTACATGCGTCCACGGTGCACCGGCTGTGGCGAAGATGGTTGGAACAAGTGAATGTGGCACGTTTAAGGGATGCCGGTACGGCCAGAGCAACATCAGCACAAGTGGACTGAAGCATCCGTCGACAAGCGCTGGCGGCCCCGCAGGCCACTTCCGTCGCCTTTTTGCAGCATGTGCAGGACACTCTTGATGCTCCCATATCAATCAGGATCATTATCCGCCGATTGGCAGACTGCGACTTGCACTCATGACGTCCGTTAAGAAGACTGCGCCATTCACCCAATAACACCTCCGCTGGTCCTCCGCTTGCAATGGTGTCGGAATAGAGCCAAGTGGACGGCGGAATGGCACAGGGTCGTGTTCTCAGACGAGTCACGCTTCTGTTTTAGCAAGCCAAGCCAAGACGCTTACTTTCGGGCTACCATGGGACCGAAGGTCCCTTACGCCCACATCAGAATATACAAATGTCTCTGTATGTAGTTGTCTCATGCCGTGCACGAGTCTGGTGCCAAAGTGGTGACAGGTCCAATCTGGCCGCATCTGTGGAACACTACACCGCGCGACAACATGGTTTGGGGCGTCATCGCCTACGATAGCAGGTCACCTCTGGTCCGTATTGAGGGCACTATGACGGCCCAACGATACGTGGATGACGTGCTGTGACTGGTGACACTACCCATCCTTCAGGGAGTGCCCAATGCCCTTTACCAGCAGAATATCGCCCGACCACACACGGCACCCATCAGCCAACATGCCCTGCAAGGTACCCAGGTGCTTCTCTAGCCACCAGTCTCCCCTGATCTCTCACCAATCGAACAAGTCTGGAACGTGATTGGACGTCGTTTGCGTGCGTCGCGTTTAGAAGTCGAACTCTGGCAACAGGGAATGGGCAGCCATCCTTCAGGACACCATCCGCACGCTCATTGACTCTGTACCTAGACGTGTTGCTGCCAGTATTGCCGCCCGCTGTGGTCCTACAACCAACTGATCAGATGTAGGTGTATCATATTGCAATAAACATCACTTATTGTTCGTTGCTGTCTCTCTCTGTTTGCCGATTTTCATCATTTTCTGCCCACTCCTTCTTGGTGTCTCATTTTCACTATGACGTAGTGTATATCGCCAAGAATATGAGTGACAGTTTCGCTCTGCCAAGTGCCAACTACTAATACTACTATACTATTTACAAATTGGCTAATTGTTGCTCACTAGACAGTTGTCGTGAAAGAATTCAGTACAAATTCCTTCTATAGGATTCTAATATTATCATCAATACTTAAAATTGAAAATATAAAAGATCCTACCTCAGATTCCCGGGGAAGCAGTAGATTGATGACAGTATTTGAGCACTTCTATCGGTTTCTGTCGATTCTGAAAATACTTAAGTTTAATTAAAATAAAGATATCTCCAATACTTAGCCGAGTCGGTTTTCATTTTTTAGATTATATAATTTCACTACACACACTATTATGTTACATATTTACAAATCATTAATAATCTTTACAGTGATCTTAGTTCCATACTGTTCACTGATCGGCAGTTCTTTTTCATCTCTAGCGTTCGTTTCTCAAAGTCTCAGCAACATGTGTTAGTAGTGACGTCACGGAAATGTTTTTTGCGCAATATATCGTCTGTAAGTGGCAATTCTGTCAGCTCACCCAATTCAAAACATCATTAGCGGCATCGGCAGGGCAGAATATGAAAGTTCGATGTAACAGTTTTTCGACAACAGTAAAGGATCATATGGTTTATTTGTCAACTACAGGGATGCAGGCAAGCAGGACTTTTGTGTCTGACAGGGGGGGGGGGGGGGCGCAAGTTTTTCCATTTTTCCCTAACTATATTTAAATACTATCACATAAATAGAACTGGGGCGCGGTAGCCCATTGGTTAGCGCGCTGGAGTTGCACTCGGTAGGCCCGGGTTCGATTCCAGCCACTGCCAAAACTGCCGCCGTGTTCATGCGGAGTACGATCACGTTAAACATGTGGGTCCGAAAGTCCTTCCGAGAGGTTGGTGGTAGGGGAAGGAGGGTACGGTCCCTGTGGATGCCTCCCCCACTGGGTTCCGGTCTAAATTGGGTGGCACTTCCCGACCGTCCAAACAGTTACCTTACACCTTTCTGGTAGGTCGGACGGTCTGGGTTTCAACAACAACAACAACATAAATAGAACTAAGTTAATATAAAATGTGTCCGGAGTGGGGGGTGGGCGCAAAGCCCCTCGGATGTATGCCTGAGAAAAACACTGGATGCAGGCTGCAGACTCTGTAGCAACCCAGATCCTCAGATCGGATCAAGTCTGAGGATAGAAGTATGGACGCCCATTGAACGTTTTTCCCGTAGGGGGATATATCTACGCTTTTCCAGGAGGGGGTAAACCTAAGGCTCCTCTGTATACGAGCTGACTCATCAAGCATATTGAAGCCCACCATAGCTGGATGCGCAATCCATTAGCATTAGCTCTATTCGTACTTTCACTTTAGGAAGTATAATTGAAGTAATTATAGGTGGTTGTTCTTCACCGAACTGCTCTAATCATTCTAGAAAGAGTTTTAGACTATTTCGCTTTCCTAGAAACAAAGAAAGAAGAAAACAATGGCTAATAAATAATTGGATACCCGGTACTGGAGCATACTTGTGCGAACTAAGTTCTACAATATTCTAATTGAAACATATTTTTTTATATAAAGTATTTATTTTAAACACTTATAATTTCTGTAATTGTAGTATGGAACCCTATGGGCTTCAATATGCTTGATAAGTCAGCCTGTAATAGAGGAGCTCTAGGTAAACCACTGACGTCAGTGGGTGACGCCAAACTTTATGACCTTGACCGTCCAGGGGGAGAGCAAATGCCCTCTCTTGCCCTCCTCCCCTATGAGCGCTCATGGGTGGAGGTCTATAAACTTTTTGGCCAAGTTATTAGATTTAACACCTAAACGCTAAAGTACATAAAACAAGAGTATCAGCCGGTTTCGGGAGAGGGAGGGGATCAACAGTTTTCTTCTTAAGGATACAGGCAACGCAGCCATATTAGCAAAAGCAAGAAATGCGTACATCAAATGTCATTCTTACTGGTGAAGTTGCTTTGTCTTTGTGACTTGACCGTTACTATATACAGAGTGATTCCTAAAGTCCTAATTCATCTAAATAACTATAGAACGAACACAGTTACAGCTATGGAACGGAAGTTAGATTTTGGTATAATTAAAATAACCGTGCGCTATCAGATGAGAATTACTGTGGAGCCAGCCCTTAGTAGCAACATTTGGAACTTAGAACGACTATTTTGGAAATTATGAGAGATACAGGAAAAACGAAATTAGAAACTTTTTGGAAGCCGATTATTCATTGTCGTAGCAAAAATGAGGAGAAATAAACCCTATACTGCAAAGATATATTTGCATCTGATTAATAGATGCAAGTGCCGCTGAAGCATTAACTACTACCGATGTACTCAATTTTCTTCATGGCTGAATATCACAAATCTTGTGTTTCCCTTACGTTTACACTGTCCTTTTGTACCATATGTCATTTCCCTCTTATTCGTTAATACTCTATAAGTTTCTAATTTAGTTTCTTCCGTATCTCTTATAGTTTCCAGGAGTTCCAAGTTTCAAATTTTGCCACTAGAGGCATTTCGGTCACTCTTATATGATAGCGTAAAGTTATTTTACTATACCAATATCTGACTTTCATAGCTGTAGCTGCGTTTGTTCCAAAGTTATTTAACTGAATTATGACTTCAGGAATCCCCCTATATAGAATTCTAATCCTAATTTCAATATTATTCAAGCCAGTCATTTATCAGTCGTTCAGTAACACGCAGATCTTAGTAGATTGTCACTGGAAACAATTTTCTACTGAGCTGTGAATCAAGCCATTGTTTTCTAACTGGCTATATAATCAAAAATCTGATGTGGGCAACACATAACTTTCCTTATATAATGCAATAAATTTACTACTTTTACAGTAAAAAAAAATAAGTTTTCTTATAGTAGATACTTATATTCTTTCCAAGATATTGAATTCCCGACAATTTGTCGTCATTTTCATTGATTTAGCGTCATTTCTATCCATTTGGCAAGATTTTCGTTGATTTGGCAACATTTCAAAAAGTCGCCAAGTTGGCAACATTCCGTCAAATTCGTCGCCAAAATCTCGCCAAGCGTTATGGACGGAGAAATAATTTATTCTTATAGCAGATAAATGACTATTGGCGTTCAAATACAAAATTATGACTCAAAGTATCTTTTCTCATGAATGGAACGAGCCAGATCCACGAGAATGATGTCACCCAATTTATCGCCTGGTATTACATGTGAAAGTGAACATGTTTCTGAACATTTAATATTTTTTTTAATTCATGGGATTTCTTAATAAATTTATTTGAAAAATGTGCAATATCTCGAGAAGGATTCATGCTAGCGTTCCAAAGTTTATGTCAATCGTTTTCTAAGGAAAAATTGCATAAGAAATGTCTATTTGTGTAACTTTATTAATGATTTTGATTTTTTGATGATTTTTTCAAAATTTCACTCGAAAATTTAGAAGGATTCTGAACATTCGATTACGTTTTAAAACAATAGGCTTCCAGTATTCACGGATTGTGATTTTTGTACCAAATTTCATTCGAATCGCTCCATTCGTTCGTGAGATATCGTCTCCACAGGCTCACTGACAAACACACACACATACACACACAGAGAGAGAGAGAGAGAGAATACCTCAAAAATGTTTGATTCGTGATCAGGGATGCTTGAAACGTGCTCTCCCGTCGAAAATTCTAATTTGAATTTTCGACCCCGTCACAATACTTTCCTTATACATTATGTATATAAGAAAAGTAAAAATGGCAACAATAAATTATATTTTGACCATTAGAGATAAAATATTAGCAATTACTCTAGAGAAAGGAATATGTATTTTTTTAAAGATAAAATGAAGAAATCTATTTGAAACTTTAGTTCAATCGATTGAATCAAACTACATAATGCCTATATGGTAGTATCCCCACCCGCAATAACTGAAAAGTCCTAAATTGGCGACGATAACGAGTTAGTAGAGCCATTGTTGGGTCTATGAGCTATTATTGGTATTTTTTCGCCAAATTCCTTCACGAAACAGAAAGCTTCAGTATCTTTGTACAAGAAAAAAACATTTTCTTAAATATTTTTTGTAAAAGTGCCTTTTATTTCTATGTATACCAATTCATGATTTCTAGCAATGTCTTCAATAAAAAGTGTTTTTTTTTTTTAAATAAAATTCTGCATGGAATCCAAATCTTCAATAACCTGCATTTAAGTACCGAAATAGATAACCAGTACATAATTTGCTCATCAATTTATTTGCCATCCAAGAACTTCTTTGGAACAAGTGCTTTCAGGGATTTATCCTTTTTAATGGCGTCCAGAATGTCTTGTGCTCCTACTACGTTCTTCCCTGCTTTTGCCGCTGCTTGATGAACCACGTCTAGAATTTCTGTAACTACACTCTCTTCCACAGCTGCGAGGTAAAGCCCCGCTTCAGGAAGAACTTTTCTCTTAGTTCTCATCAGCTGGCAATGCACATCTTTGGCAGGGAAATTCGGCTTTAGTTTAGGCATTTGAATCCTGTTAAGTTTTAAATTTACCTTGTTTCTACTCAGTGGAAGGTTGTACTTTTTCTCACAAATAGCAAAACTGAAAATGAATTGGATTGAATTTTACTCGAACCTGTTACCATTTAGGTATAGATTTCGTAAATTGCCACTGACCAGAAAGTTTTTAATAGTTTTCAGTGTTTCATTTTCTGAAATCCACTGATCTCGGCAAAAGTTGCATCAATTCACAAAACATTGAGTCAGAATGAATAAATAGAATGCTATGATAAATTTAAAAAATGAGGCCTCGTTTTGAACGTATAGTACATTTTCAAGTAACGGCATGCTTGCAGTAGTTATTATCTACTCTAAATAAGTATGCACCTTCAGGGACAAACGGATTGTCAACAGTGCCTTTTTCAGGCATGCATCTGAGGGGTCGAAGCACTCCTCGGAAAGACCATTCACCCCACCCCCTCAGGGCGCGGTAGCCAGTGATTAGCGAGCCGGAATCGCACTCGGTAGGCCCGGGTTCAATTCAAAACTAATTGGATGGTATTATTCATTTATATTCCCATAGGTCCCACAGACCATCTGAACAACATACTAAAATTTGATTTTGATAAAGTCATTTTTACGGCAGCTATCGTGCTAACGGACTGACAGACAGACAGAATGAACAAAGTCACAAACATTTTTCAACTATGTTGTAAAGTGTTAAAAAATATCACTAATTCATGAACACAAAACTACGCCTACAGACGTTGCACCTTGTCCTATTGCAAGACGATCTAAAATTTGAATTTTATTATTCAAAGAGATTGCTTTCCTTTTCGTTTTCGTTATAGGTGAATTATGTGACATTGTGTAAGGGCTACCAAAAAATATTTCGGTTGACGTTGACATTAATTAAATACAAGTTGGTGTTAATTTTTATAACCATCAAACATCAAAAAGGTATTTTCACTTTCAAGACTAAATTCAAAATGCAGATTAAACGAGGAATTCCCCAATTCCAGAAATTCCTCACAAATAGAAATTGCGAATTCAGAGGAGTACAATCAGAAAAAATTTCTACCCATTATGTAGTTGTGAAAAGTGTAATACAAAAAAAAATAATTCATAGAATTGAGATCGATCGTGTTACATCGAAATAACTCGAGTAAAAAGAGAATGACATTTATTTTTAATTTCATGTTAAATCAAAATCGTGTAAAAAAAACGTTAGTGTAAAAGCATAATTGGGTGTATTTTCTTCTATGAAAACGAATTTGTGTGTCTCATCGTTTACGAGTTATCACTGCCAAAGCTGCCGCCGTGTTCACGCGGAGTACGATCACGTTAAACATGTGGGTCCATAAGTCCTTCCGAGATGTTGGTGGTAGGGGAAGGAGGGCACGGTCCCTGTGAATGCTTCCCCCACTGGGTTCCGGTCTAAATTAGGTGGCACTTCCCGGCCGTCCAAACAGTTACCTTACACCTTTCTGGTAGGTCAGACGGTCTGGGTCTTAACACCCCCCCCCCTCTTCCAAAAAAAGTCCTGAAATAAACACTGATGGTCATGCTTTCAGCTATTATCTATATATAAAGACTGTCTTTACCAAAATCTTCGTGATCACATATAGCTGAGTGAGACCGACTGACTAAGAGACACATTCAGAGCCCAAACTACTGAAAATAGAAACTCAAAACTTTGCATGCACTTGGGAATTGAATCACAGATAATGGTAAAAGCCTAAAACCTTGTAATCTTATTCGAAAAATTTGAAGATCGCGAATTTTTTTTTTCTATGTAAAACAGCTCAGTGAGTTTTTATTGACTGCCATACTTCCGCAGCCAAAAAATAATGGAAATAAAATCTTGAAACTTTTCATACACGTGGGAATTGGCCGCTAGATCAGCGGTCTCTAAAATGTGTTACGAATACCCGAAAGGGCACGCCAAGAAAATTTAATATATTTTTTTTTTATATTTTTTCCTGAGATAAGTTTTAAATTGAAAGAAGAAAATGAAAATTAATTAAGGAATAACAAATATCGACTTATATTTTTAAACTGGCAGCGATTACTTGGCGTTGCTCGGGATTTACTATGCAAAACTTTGATAAAAATTACACCGGAACATATAGGGCCGTGAATCTTATACATTGTTTTTTCACTTCTTCCCCATAAAATGCTGATAATTAAATAACCATTTTTTACACTTAACAACATATTTGGAAAGTGTTTATGACTTTGTTCATTATGTCTGCCTGCCTGTCCATTAGCACGATAACTGCTGTAAAAATGACTTTATCAAAATGAAATTTTAGTATGTTGTTCAGACGGTCTGTGGGACCTGTGGGAATATAAATGAATAATATCACCCAATTTGTTTTGGATTGAACCCGGGTTGAAAAAATGAAATACATTGAACCCTATGGGACATAATTTTTCAAATATTTTTAAGTTTATTTGAATTGTATTATTTATATATTTGAGTTTAAAGGATCAATACCATCCATATTGTATCAAACTTGTGAATTTTAAAGTTTTTTTCATTTAAATTTAGTGTTGTATATCCGTCCTAAAACCGCTTTATATTTGCTTAATTTCTGTGCATCTGTATTCTAAAACAACACAATTACAATATATTTGAATTTAAATGATCATCAAACTTTGATTATTTCTACAACGAAACCTAATTTTGACTTATGGAGAATGTAAACTGATTAGGTTGTAAGATGAGTTGTATAAGAATTGCTGAATTTCCTTAACGCAAAATTATTTTGCTCAGGAGTCTGCAAGATAGATGATATGAATGAAACAATCATTGATTTTACGTAGAGAAGTAGACGATTTAATGGCAGGCTTCTTCGATGAAGTTTTATGCATAGAGTTAAATTACTTTTACCTCCATGGTTTTAAGTTTTTAAGTAGAATAAATTATTGTAGTACTATGATGAATGAAATAAAAATGTATGAATGAAATATTTACTGTTTTTACACAGAGAGCCAGTCGATTTATATTGCGATGACGTCATTTGAATCATGTTCGGTTTTTTTCGCTGAAGTTTTAAATTTTCAAATATAATTAATTATTGCAGTATTGTGATAATTTAAAAAATATTAAAGCTGAATGTATCGCATTTTAATGATGTTTAAATAAAATTAGAGTTGGAAAGTGTTTCATAATCAATGTTTTATGCATGATTGATCTTTCTTGTGCTTTCTTAATACTTTTCGTTGTTGAGTAAGCCTGTGAGAAATAAATCATGGTGATACTTTCCATTTAAATTCATATTTCAAACCTGTAATTTTCAAAAGTGACTAATACGTTCAATAAACTCCCTGGAAGTCTATTGTTCTTACGCGCAATCGAATGTTCAGAACCCCCCTACATTTTCGAGTGAAATTTTGAAAAAATCACCAAAAAACCAAAACCTGTAATAAAGTTACGGAAATAAACATTTCTTATCATTTGAAAACGATTGACATAAATTTTAGAACGCTAGCATGAACCGTTCTCGAAATATTGTACATTTAAAAAAAAATTATCAAAAAATTATATAAAATTAAAAAAATATTACCTATTGAGAAACATGTTCACTTTTCATATGTAATATCATGCGATAAATTGGGTGACATCATTTTCGTGGATCTAGCTTGTTCCATTCATGAAAAAGGATACTTTGAGTAATAATTTTGTATTTGAACGCCAATAGTCATTTATCTGCTGTAAGAATAACTTATTTCTCCGTAAATAACGGTTGGCGAGATTTTGGCAAAGAATTTGGTGAAATGTCGCCAAC
Organism: Amaurobius ferox; assembly: GCA_951213105.1. Taxonomy (NCBI): domain Eukaryota; kingdom Metazoa; phylum Arthropoda; class Arachnida; order Araneae; family Amaurobiidae; genus Amaurobius; species Amaurobius ferox. Next base: position 130,687,129 of record OX578145.1, read on the forward strand.
TTGGCGACTTTTTAAAATGTTGCTAAATTAGCGTGAAACTCGCTAAATGGATAAAAATGACGCTAAATCAATGAAAATGACGACTCATTGACGAAAATTCAATATCTTGGAAAGAATATAAATATCTCCTATAAGAATAATCTATATTTTTTACTGTAAAAGTAGTAAATTCATTGCATTATATAAGGAAAATCATGTGCTGCCCACATCAGATTTTTTAGGTTTAGAACCAGTCTTCTAATTTGCCATAGGTACATTATATATTTTTACACGCATTTTTCGGGAACATATTTACCGTGTAAAATAGAATTAGGTGTATCCCATATTTCTTTTATATATTCTGTGGGTATTATACAATCAACTGTTCTTGAGATGTTCTAATATAAAAGTTATATCAGACATTTTTTTATGTGAATAGCATATATGTTTAAGGCATCTTTGGCGGAAATCAGATCGTTACAAAAAATGTAAACATTTTGGATGCATATATTTCCGAACATAACAAATAAAAATGTAATTTTTCTTGTTTTGTCGAAAATCGGGTATAAATTATGAATATATAAAAAGAATATATGAATATATGAATATATAAACAGAAAGCCGTCCTTTGAGTGGGCTCGCAGTGGAAGTATATGCGAGCTGCGAAAGATTTCAAATTAAAACTTAATTTAGCAAATAATTATGAAATTATAAAAAAAATTAATTTCGCTATTTTAGAATTCAGATTTTTTTTTGTTTAATCAAATGGCCAGGCACTTGACTTTCATCATTCGCCTATACATCGGCCAGGAACGTGAACCATTTAGACGTCCTAAGACGTTGCCCCAGGCGCACCAGAGGGGGACGGAATACACTGCGCCCAACAACACAAAATCCATGCCTTACGTGGGACTCGAACCCACAACGCGGCGGTCGAACGATCGCTTGGAAACGCTCGCCTTGACCGTTCGACTACCGCGTCGGCTAAAATTCAGATATAAAAGAGTATAATTTTAGAACATTTTTTAAAATTTAAATATATAATTAAACAAATTAGAATACAGGAAAACAATGAAATCAAAGTAACGCATTTAAATCTCAAAAACGTATTTAATATACAGGAGTATGTTTAAATCACAATGTAGGCAAATGCACACGCTCAGATTAGCTAGCTGTTCGGTAGTTGTTTTCTTGTTATTTGTCCCAAGGTTTTGAGCATGCGCGATTTAAAAATGGACGTTTCACCCTGTTACATACAGTTCGTTTTAATTATTGAAATTGTGCTTCTGCACATGACATGAGTACATTAATGAGAGTGAAGAAGTGTTATCCGTATTCCCCACACATGCACTGTGTATGCAGAAAAAGTTTAAAAAAAACGAAAAGAAAAGGATTTTTAATTGTACATACTTTTTCCTCTAATTTTTATTTCAATTGGCCAGTGATCAGATATATCCCGTGTCTGAAAAAAAAAAATATATATATATTAGTTAAAAGTTCTATTCAACGAATTCATAAAATGTTTGCTCAAATATTACAAGCGTTTTTAACACTTTACCACAAAGTTGAAAAGTGTTTATGACTTTGTTCATTCTGTACGTCCCGTTAACACGATAACTGCCGTAAAAATGACTTAATCAAAATGAAATTTTAGTATGTTATTCAGACGGTCTGTAGGACTATGGGAATATAAATGAATAATATCACCCAATTAGTTTTGGATTTAACTCGGGTTGAAAAAATGAAATACATTGAACCCTATGGGACCAAATTTTTCAAACATTTTTTAAGCGGATTTAAAATTTACACATTGCTTCGAAAATTTTAGGTAATATTCAAATTATCCCATAAAATGTATAAAAAAAATTTCAGCAAAATATATTCAGTAGTTTTTAAAATAAAAATTAAAATAATAATTGCACCTCTTATATGAAGCGATTACGTGACCATGATATGAAAAGATCACGTGACCCACTTCAAAATAAAATATGGCATTCATCTTGTCTCAAAATCGGGATTTTTAAAGTTCTTTTTAATTCATATTGAGTGTTGTATTCGTCCTAAAACCGCTTTATTTTTGCTTAAATTCTGTCCATCTACATACTGAAACAACGCAACGACAATATATTTGAGTTTAAATGATCATCCAAATTTGATTATTTCTACAACGAAGCCTATTTTACACTTATGTAAAATGTAAACAGCAAAATATGTAGGATGAGTTGTATCAGAATTGCTGTATTTCTTTAACGCAAAAGTATTTAGCTCATGGAGTCTGCATAGCTGATATGAATGAATTGATTTTCCAGAGGGAAGGACGATTTCTTTAGATGAAGTTTTAAGCATAGAGTTTAATTACTTGTAGCTCCATGGTCTTAAGTTTTTAAATAAAATAAATTATTTTAATACTGTGATGAATGAAATGAATGGGAAAATGTTATGAATGAAATGCTTCTTTTATAGAGAGAGCCAGGGGTGGTATTTTTTCTATGACGTCATTTGAATAAATTTCAGTTGTTTTCGATGAAGTTTTCAAATATAATAAGTTATTGTGGTATTATGATGATTTTAAAAATATTACCGAGGATGGTATCGCATTTTAGAGATGTTTAAATCAGGCAATTTATATTTCAATGCCATCATTTGAATGAAGTTCATTTTTTTCGATGAAGGTTTAAGTTTTCAAATATAATAAATTAATGTAGTATTGTGATAAGTTTTAAAATATTACTTAGGAATGTATTGCATTTTAGAGATGTTTAAATAAAATTGCATTGAAGTTGAAAAGTGTTTCATAATCAATACTTTAAGCATGATTGATCTTTCTTGTTATATGAATATATTTAACTATGCAATACAGCAGGCAAATGTCTTTAAGGGGACGGTGGACGTTGAAATGCTTTTTATTTGTTTATTGACTTAGAAACGTGAAAATTTGTATAAATATTCTTCTTAACATTACTATATATAATACCATTAAATTTTCTTTCAATTTTGTTATGATTTTGTATTTTTTTTTAATTTAATTTTTTTAACGAAAAATGTTACTTGCTTGCCATTTGTTCACATTTTTTATTCATTTTACATTATGATCACTCAAAAACACATTATGAACAAATTTGGGTATTCATTTTTAAATCTCTTGGAAAGTTAATTTTTAAAAAATATTTTTCTTCATTAGAACTTAATTTTCATCATTTAATTAGGTTCTTATTCACTTTTAATTACCTTAATAAAGTCCAATTATAAAATGCATACCCAGTTTCATTAAAAACTATGAGAGGTGTCTTCTTGTCAAATTTCATGCATCTCAGACAAAAATTAAAACACATGGAGCATTTTAAAAATGTAAAACCTTTGAAAATTCCATTTCGAAAAAAATGCATTCAACCTTTTGCTTACGGGTGGGACAGCGTCCATCCCAAACAAAGAACCTCCCAAAAAGACAGGTATTTGACATACCCTATTCCAAACAGTTCGACCCCCTTTGCAGGCATTGGCGTCCATGGAAATCGCCGACAGAAACATTGCACCTGCTAACAGGTTCAATATTTGTACCCCTTTTATAAAATATAGCTTCCCCCTAATAATACTCGTTCGTAACTCCAAGCAAAATGTTCACAACGCGCCGAACGATTCGAATGAACCCTGAAAATAATCTATCTCCCGTTTACTTTCACAGAGAACACTTCGACGATAAGATTCTATGAAGCGTGAGCCTATTGGCATAGTGGATAAGATGCTATCATTGTAATCGAACTGTTCCGGGATCAAACCCCAGTTCGGAGGACAAGTGGAAAATTAAATTCTTTTGGAAATTAAAAAAAAAATGCCGATAGATGGCAGCACCTCACCAACTTTCGCCAGAAGGCGCTTTAACTACGTCACCACTGATAACAGAGTTCACTTCGTCACCAAGCAGCACGCAGAAAGGAGGTGTGCTAAGAAGCTCCCTCCGGTCAAAGGTCAGTCAGCGATTGCGACACCTCCTTGAATGTTCCTCCGGTCAAAGGTCATCCAGATTATCAGATTGTGCAATACACTCCGGTCAAAGGTCATCCTTCGGAGGCCTCTTTCGTAATAGTGTCTGTCTCCTCCTCTCTTTGTACAATGCACTCCGGTCAAAGTTCCTCCCCTCTCAAAGACCCTCCGTTGGTGTGCCACCTCACCAAACTCCCTCCCAAGTGAGGCAATCTTCCTCCCCAAAGACGCAACCTTCCTCCCCAAAGAGGAACCCTCCTCCGTGAGTCATCGGCTGCTCTGGCTGCTCCTCCTCGAAGTGGCCCTCAACGCTGGGTCGAAACGATGGATTCGCAGACGTAGAAGCAGTATTTCTTTTAGTCATTCCTACTGGGGGACGAAGCCCCCCCACCCGGGGGCGAGCATTCGCCCTCCCCTCTCGGACACATTTTATGTTAACCTTGTTTCCATTTATGCAACAGCATTTAGATATATTTATATAGGGCAAATAGAAAACTTCCCCCCTCTAAATTTCACTCGCCCCTTTCCCGACCAAAATGTCCTGAAAGAAACACTATGTGGGATAGTAATTTAAGTCAAAGAATTTAATGTGTCAGATTCAATGTTTCTTAGTAAATTTTATTTGTAAAAGAATCGAACTATTTTGAGTTATAATGTAAAGATATTTTTGTAAATAAAACATGTTGGACTGTGGGACAAAATATGTAAAAGTAAGATTTCGTATTTTTCAGACAAATACGTTTCTAACACTTTACAACGTAGTTGAAAAGTGTTTATGACTTTGTTCATTCTGTCTGTCTGTCCAATAACTACCGCAAAAATTACTTTATCAAAATGAAATTTCAGTATGTTTTTCAGAAGGTCTGTGGGACATATGGGAATATAAATGAATAATATCACCCAATTAGATTTGGAATGAACCCGGGTTGAAAAAATGAAATACATTGAACCCTATGGGACATAATTTTTCAAACATTTTTTAAGCAAATTTAAAATTCACAAATTGCTTCGAAAAGTTTTAGGATGTATTCAACTTATCCCATAAAAATATGAAAAAAATTTCAGCAAAATATATTTGGTAGTTTTTTAAATAAAATTAAAATAATTACACCCATATTATATGAATAGATCACGTAACCCACTTCAAAATAAAATATGGCATCCATCTTGTGTCAAAATTTTATATCTTGTGTCAAAATTATTTAGTGTTGTATCCGTCCTAAAACCGTTTTATTTTTGCTTAATTTCTCTGTATCTATATTCCGAAACAACGCAATTACAATATATTTGAGTTTAAATGATCATTGCCATCCATCTTGTGTCAAAATCGTGATTATTAAAGTTCTTTTTAATTTTATATATTTAGTGTGTTGTATCCGTCCTAAAACCGCTTTATTTTTGCTCAATTTCTGTATAGCTATACTATGAAACAACGCAATTACAATATATTTTAATTTAAATGATCCTACAACTTTGATTATTTCTACAATGAAGCCTATTTTTCACTTATGTAAAATGTAAACAACAAAATATGTAGAATGAGTTGTATTAGAATTGCTGTATTTCTTTAACACAAAATTATTTAGACCATGGAGTCTGCATAGCTGATATGAATGAAATATTCATTGATTTTACATAGAGACGCCGACCATTTTATAACAGACTTTTTCAGTGAAGTTTTAAGCACAGAGTTAAATTACTTTTACCCCCATGGTTTTAAGTTTTTAAGTAAAATAAATTATTGTAGTATTGGGATGAATAAAAGGAATGGAATTAAAAGTGTATGAATGAAATATTTACTGCTTTTACATAGAGAGCCAGGCGATTTATATTTCGATGACGTCATTTGAATAAAGTTCATTTTTTTCGATGAAGTTTTAAGTTTTCAAATATAATAAATTATTGTAGTATTATGATAATTTTAGAAATATTACCTCTGAATGCATCGCATTTTAGAGATGTTTAAATAAAATTGCATTACAGTTGGAAAGTGTTTCATAATCAATGCATTATGCATGAGTGATCTTTCTTGTTAACACATTCCAACACAGTTGAAAAGTGTCCATGACTTTGGCCATTTTGTCTGTCTGTCTGTCCGTTCACAAGATAACTTCTGTAAAAATGACTTCATCGAAATGGAATTTTAGTATGCTGTTGAGACGGTCTGTGGGATGTGTGGGAATGAAAATAGATAATATCACCCAATTAATTTCGGATTTATCACGGTTGAAAAAATGAAATAGACCGAACCCTATGGGACCTAATTTTTCAGACATTTTTTAATCGGAGTTAAAAATTACAAATAGCTTCGAAAATTTTCGGAAATATTGAAATTATGACGTAAAATGCGTAAAAAGAATACTCAGCAAAATATATTAAATAGTTTTTTAAGTAAAAATTGAAATAATAATTTCACCCATATTATATGAACCGATATATGAAGAAATCACGTGACTCACTGTAGAATAAAATATTGATTCCATGTTTTTCGCTGTGTACCATAGAAGTTTAAAAATCGTTTAAATTTATACTTAGTGTTGTCTCTGTCATAAAACCGCTTTATTTTTGCATATTATCTGTGTGTCTGAATTCTTTGCCAACTCATTTCCAATTTTTTTAATTTTAAATGGTCCCTAAACTTTCCTTCATTTCTACAACGAAACCTTATTTTAACGCTAAACTATAGCATACAAAATGCAAACAAATCAATCGATTTTAAGGTGAGTTCTATAAGCATTTCTGAATTTGTTTTCATGCAAAATTATTTAGCTTTGGAGTCTGGAATATAGGTGATATGAATGAAATATTCATTGATTTCATATAGAAAAGCAGACGATTTATAATACTAAATGGTTTGTCATAGTTACAACCATGGCGGTAAAAGTTCAACAATTTCAAAGAACTAATTTAGCGTGAGATAAGCGAATGATGTAAATTTTACAATCATGAAATATTATACTTATGACTTAATATTAACTGCAAAAGCATCCTAAACACTTAGCAAATTATACTTTTGATGACGTCATTTGAATAAAGTTCATTTTGTTTAACTAGCACTATCTTTCCGATAACTTTTTAAGTTTTCAAGTATAAAAAGTTACTGTAGTACTGTGATAATTTGAAAAATCTGATGTGGACAGTACATGACTTTCCCTGCAGACTTATATTCACGTTCTCTTTATTTTAATTGCATTTAATTCACTTTTAATTCAATTTTCGTTCTCGTTTGATAACTGGACTTATTTTCAAAGGTGACGTAGAGAAAATACGAAAAAACTAAAATATCTCGAGAACGGCTAGTCCTAGTGTAATGGGGTTGGTCTAATTCTTTTCTTCGTTAAACATCACGTATTAAACAAGCATTTTATGGATATATTTGAGCATACGTAGTTTTTATTTTAGATTTTGGCGATTTTTGCTGACTATTTTGCAAAAAAAGGCAGGTTTTTTTTTTCGAATCGAACCAAAATCTAATCAGCACCAGAGTGCCCCACAAGTGATTTACCTACCAAATTTTGTGGAATTCGGTCCATTAGTTTTTCAGCTAGAGTGGATACAAGCTTTTGGGGGCCATTTCGCAGAAAAAGGCGGGTTCTTTTATTCCGAATCGTACCCAAAGCTAATCAGCACCAGATTCGTCCACAAGTGACTTACCTACCAAATTTTACGAAATTCGGTTCATTACTTTTTTAGTTAGAGTGGATAAAAAATCTGCATAGACAGACAGACACACACACAGACGTCACGCTAAAAATAGTTTTCTCGTATTCTAGAGGTCTCGAAACGTGTAGATCCGTCGAAAACTCGAGTTGCGATTTTCGGCATGATTCCAATACTTTCCCTATACATTACAATGTATTGCAGGAAAAGTAAAAATGTCAGCGCTAAATGTATCGCATTTTAGAGATGTTTAAATAAAATTTCATTTCAGTTGGAAAGTGTTTCATATTCAATGCTTTATGATTGGTTGATCTTTCTTGCTCGATTTAAAACTGTTATAAGATAAATTGTTATCTTATTTGAAATATTTCTGTAATTGAAAGTATATATATCTTCGACTAACGGTTGAGGAAGTAAAGATCGTGTAAGGACTGCCTGAAACAACCTGTATATTGCAGGAAAAATAAAAATATATGTTTGAATAAAAAATATGAGAGATTCTTACTTGGTGAAGGGAGAGCTCGAACTCCTCCTGAAAATCGAATATCTGAGCAGATGACAGAATCACGCCATCGTTCATATTTTCACCAGCATAGACAAACCTGTGAAAGTATTTTTAGAACATCACAAAAAAGGTAAAAAAAAAAGAAAAACAATGATAAATGGAAACAGATAAAAATATAATTTGTTTCATTTTTGCATATTTGTTGTGTGATTGAATTTTACAATAACCATTTGAAGGGGATTGAAGGAAACAAAGTATTCCGGAAAACTGTTACTTATTTACCACTATATTTTTATTACTTTTATCTTATTAAATTTTTGTAAACTTATAGGTTAGTAGTTGTAGGCAAAAACATACGCGAAAACCTCTGCTCTAACTGAACACGCCAAACGCACAAAAAGTGAATATTTGAAAATTTTTGGTAACTTTTTATTAAGGAAATTAACAGACCTCCTTGCAGTTCACCTCTAAATTACTCACCTAACAATTAATGCTTACCGTTAAACATTATTTCCTCTAAACTGGAGTGCCACCTTAGGCCGATTGGGTCAATCTGGCGGAATTATGCTGTCTAGATTCACATGGATTTGAACACTGGTAATTCTAAAGATAGAATTATTTGTTTATGATATATCTTGAACAGGGTAATATCTTCATTTCTGTGTTTTGATCCTTTTGCTTTTGTCTGTCAAACTCGGCAAATGTCGGACACCAAATGGACACTAAAAATTTGGAAAAGGCTTGTAAAAGTTTAAAATCACATGCCATTTTGGTAAGTATATTTTTTGTGGAATTTTAGCTATTTTTAAATCTAGAATTTAAATATTTTCACATGATGGGAATCATACTTTTGAAGGAGGGGATGACAGGCACTACACGTTTAAGCGTTAACTGCATAACTTTTACTATATCATACATAGCATGTCCATCTGGATTAGTGTTTAACATGCTGGCAATATATTTTCAAAAGTGGTATTTCAATTTTTTTTCACACTCGAATTTTCTGATTCAATTTTTAAAGTGAAGCGAGGCGAATAATATGTAAAACTTCACATGCGTATTTTGTCCTTTTCCTTCTTAAATTTAAACATAATTTTAATGTTATCAATTTTATTTTATTTGGTTGGTGAATTTTAGTAAATGACCAGTAAAAAATTAGCTGTGCCAGACAAATTGACCTGTTTAAGTTTGAGCCCATTCAGCAATCCTGTTGCCTGATGCCATCGATGTAGTTGCAGTTCTTTCAAACTCCGTTAGAGTTGAATACACTTCCACGTCAGAGTTGAATAGTGTGATATTCAACTATATCAACTAAATAGTATTGAATAGTATGAGATAGAATTGCATGGAATTTTGTTGGATAGTTTTTGAGTTATATGCATTGCACATATATACAGCTACACATAGACGGGACACTAAAAATAATCCTAGAGTATCAAAAACGTTCAATAGGTCTTGAAAACGTCTTTTTCCTTGAAAATATCGAATTCGAATTTTTTTAGGAAAGCAATACTTACTCTAATATTTATGTAAGAAACTAAAAATGTATTTCTATGCACTTTATTTACTCATTTTGAAGGTCCATCTGTCAAACTGACTTTCATATAAACATGTTCATAAAGCAACACAACAATGATATATATCATTGTTTATATTCATCGTTTGAGCATTAATCGTGTTTAAAATGATGTGTCACATAAGCTTTGAATAGATTTTCATTGCGTAGAATATTATTTTTCTCATTTATTTGACGTAATTCGAATGAAATTTCATAGCAAATTATTTATGTTGATTTTGTAGGTCACTATCGTTGATTTTAGAAATTATCCACAATCAATCTTTGCCTCGTTATTTTATTAATAAATTTGTTTTCCCCCTGGGAGAGTTATAATTTATTGCCATTACTTGTTTATGCAACCATCAATAACTGGGTGAAAATTCCAGTGTCATTTTCAGTCAGAAAGCACCTGAATTGTGGCCGGCTTTCAATTTATAAAAAATCTGATATGGACAGCACATGACTTTCGCTGCAGAATCATATTCACATTTCCCTTACTTCTTTTAAAATTCATTGAGTTTAATTGTATAAAATAACAGCCATATTTATTTAAAATTACTCCAAATATGCACTTTTAATTTAATTTTCGTTCACATTTGGCAACTGGACTTATTTTCAAAGGTGGCATTGTGAAAATGCGAAAAATTAAAATATCTCGAGAACGGCTAGTCCCAGTGTAATAGGGTTGGTACTATTCTTTTTATCGTTAAAAATTACGTATACATACCCATTTAATTGCTAAATTATTATACAACTCATCTTACAATCGCTTGATTTGTTTACGTTCTGCATGCTATAGAAATTAGGCTTCACTGTAAGAATATTCAAAATTTAGTCATGACTTAAAGTAAAAAATATTGCAATTGCTTTGGCGCAGAATTTAATTATACAAATAATGTACAGAAATAAAGCGGTTTTAGGACGAATGCATCGCTAAATATGAATTTAAACGACGATCTTTAAAAATCACTCAGCGAAAAAAATGGAAACCATATTTTATTTTGCAATGAATCACATGATCTCTTCATATAACATGGGTGTAATTATTATTTCAATTTTTATTTAAAAATTTACCCAACCTATTTTGCTGAAATTTTTTTACACACTTTATATAATAACTTCAATATTTCTCGAAATTTTCGAAGCAATTTGTGAATTTTAACATCGCCTAAAATTTTTTGAAAATTAAGTCCCATAGAGTTCAATGTATTTAAATTTCTCAACACGGGTTAAATTCGAAACTAATTAGGTGACATTATTTATTTTCATTCCCAAACATCCCGCTGTCGTCTCAACAACATACCAAAATGCCATTTCGATAAAGTCAGTTTTACGACAGTTGTACGAACTGATAAACAGACATACAGAATGACCAAAGTCATAAACACTTATCAACTACGAGTATATTGAAAAGTGTTAAAAATGACTCAGACACAGTATTATTTGGGGGTTCCCGAATGTTTGTCACCGTTTCCGATCAATAGGATTCCATTAGCTATTGATTGGGTAATCCCAATGTAAACATATCATTCCAATTATTTATGCATTCCCTCAAGATATCCCATTTAAACTCATAAACACATACAAACACGCAGGTGTCACTTCTAACATTCTATTAGAGTACAGGAATGATCAAAACGTGCAAATTGTTGAAAACTAGAATTCTACTTTACAAATTCTTCTATACATTAATGTAGCTCATCGAGTATGAGCGGAGATTTTTTGATTGATCGATGTTCTGTTATTGACGTGGTTTCTCAGCGGCTATTTGACTCATGAGCGCAAAATTTAGAAGAAGACACATTTGTTGAGTAAGAAACTTTTTGTTCACTAGCCTAGGTCCAGCAATGCTTATTACTGAGCAACAATTAGTTATTATACCCAAAAACATTATTAAAACCATAGAAATTAGTAGGGAAATATTTTTGGATTTATAATGAAGTAATTAAATTTCCATAGTTTGTTCAATGTAATTTTACTGTTGTGTCAACGGTCATCCATTATTATTATACATTTGTTAAAATTAGACCTTTTTATTTTCTCTGCAATACATGATAATGTAGGGAAAGTATTGGAATTATGTCGAAAATCGCAACTCGAGTTTTCGACGGATCTACACATTTCGAGACCTCTAGAATAAGAAAAAACTATTTTTAGCGTGACGTCTGTGTGTGTCTGTGCAATGTATGTATCCACTGTAACTCAAAAACTTATCGACCGAATTTCATAAAATTTGGTAGGTAAGTCACTTGGGTATGACCCTGGTGCTGATTAGTTTTTGGTATGATTCGTGAAAACAGACCCCGCCTTTTTTTGCGAAATGGCCCGCAAAAATGTCATGTATCCACTCTAGCTAAAATACTGATTGACCAAATTTCACAAAATTTGGTAAATAAGTTACTGTGGGATACTCTGGTCCTAATTAGATTTTGGTATTATTCGGAAAAGAACAACCTGCCTTTTTTTACGAAACGGCCCTTAAAAATCGCCAAAATCTAAAGAAAAACTACGTATGTTCAAATATATCAATTAAATGTTTGTTTTATACGTAATTTTTGATGAGGAAAAGAATAAGTACAACTCTATTACTCTAGGACCAACCGTTCTCGAGATATTTGAGATTTTTCGCATTTAGTTATGCCAAATTTGGAAAAACGTTCAATTACCAAATAAAAACGAAAGTTGAATTAAAAATGCAAATTTAGTGTTATTTGGTTCAATTAAACTCAATCTAATGAATTATTAAAGAAATAAAGAACATATGAATTTGAGTCTGCAGGAAAAGTCATGTGCTGCCCACATCAGATTTTTTCATTTTCGTTCAATGTAAAACATAAGTTTCGTCATAAATAAATGAATATAAAAAGAGTCCTTTATGTTTGTCTGTCTGCGAAGCTTGACAATAAATTTTGCGACAAATTTTACGATATTGGCGACAAATACGGCGACGTTTCAGAAAATGTTGAAATAAAAATTATCGCCAAATTTACTGAAAATGTCTTCAAATTCAGGAAAATTCAATATGACTGAAAATTAAGTAGACTTGAGACATTGTAATGAAGGACATCAAACTTTCCCCTTAACCTGTTGTCATATATTAAATAATTTGCAAAATGCAATTCAATAAAGAAATATTTTAAATTATTTTTGTATAAGCTTCGCATCTGATTTTCAGTTTAGGAATTGGTTGACTCAGCCAAGAAGTTGGTAGGGGAAGTATAATGTTATTAGAATTTTAAATAATATAATTACAGTCATATCTTGATAATGCATGGAATATTTAATGAGACTGAAGGTTTGAATTTTGATAATGCCACAATAAATAATTTGAATAAACTATTATAGAATGCAGCAGTTATTATAGAATGCAGGTCTACTGTTTATGTGAATGTTTAATAATATGGCAATATTGCTACCCCACTCCCCTGCTGTAATGTGTACTAAAATGGTAAGAGGAAAGAAGTAAATTGATTGAACGGAACCCAAATGCTGTAATTTTGAAATCATTGACTAAAAAATTTCATGTCGGAGTCCTTAATGCTAGAGGTGGGAGCCAAACTCTCAATTCAAGAGTGGAACTACCGAGAAGTGACAGAAAAGGTATAATTATTTTCTTGAACCGGAGGCCTGTGAACCGTTTACACAGCTAACTTGAGATTGACTGTTAATGGATCCCCCCTCCTACGCCCCTTGCCGTGGTATGATTATGATGCTGCAATGACATTGATGTGTTGATGATTGATCATTAAGACACCATAGGTGAACGGAGACTTTCCCTTTCAAGATTTGCTAAGATAAGCAATTATTTTCTTGAATTATAAATTCGTGAACCACATAACAAAATACTTCTGATTCTTTGTAGACCCCCACCTTTCACCTCCTCAAGATAGGCTGTTGTTATACAATTGCAGTCATTTCGCACCATAGGTGGACGGAGACTTTCCCTTTCAAGATTTGCTAAGATAAGCAATTATTTTCTTGAATTATATATTCGTGAACCACATAACCAAATACTTCTGATTCTTTGTAGACCCCCACCTTTCACCTCCTCAAGATAGGCTGTTGTTATACAATTGCAGTCATTTCGCACCATAGGTGGACGGAGACTTTCCCTTTCAAGATTTGCTAAGATAAGCAATTATTTTCTTGAATTATATATTCGTGAACCACATAACCAAATACTTCTGATTCTTTGTAGACCCCCACCTTTCACCTCCTCAAGATAGGCTGTTGTTATACAATTGCAGTCATTTCGCACCATAGGTGGACGGAGACTTTCCCTTTCAAGATTTGCTAAGATAAGCAAATATTTTCTTGAATTATATATTCGTGAACCACATAACCAAATACTTCTGATTCTTTGTAGACCCCCACCTTTCACCTCCTCAAGATAGGCTGTTGTTATACAATTGCAGTCATTTCGCACCATAGGTGGACGGAGACTTTCCCTTTCAAGATTTGCTAAGATAAGCAATTATTTTCTTGAATTATATATTCGTGAACCACATAACCAAATACTTCTGATTCTTTGTAGACCCCCACCTTTCACCTCCTCAAGATAGGCTGTTGTTATACAATTGCAGTCATTTCGCACCATAGGTGGACGGAGACTTTCCCTTTCAAGATTTGCTAAGATAAGCAATTATTTTCTTGAATTATATATTCGTGAACCACATAACCAAATACTTCTGATTCTTTGTAGACCCCCACCTTTCACCTCCTCAAGATAGGCTGTTGTTATACAATTGCAGTCATTTCGCACCATAGGTGGACGGAGACTTTCCCTTTCAAGATTTGCTAAGATAAGCAATTATTTTCTTGAATTATATATTCGTGAACCACATAACCACATACTTCTGATTCTTTGTAGACCCCCACCTTTCACCTCCTCAAGATAGGCTGTTGTTATACAATTGCAGTCATTTCGCACCATAGGTGGACGGAGACTTTCCCTTTCAAGATTTGCTAAGATAAGCAATTATTTTCTTGAATTATATATTCGTGAACCACATAACCAAATACTTCTGATTCTTTGTAGACCCCCACCTTTCACCTCCTCAAGATAGGCTGTTGTTATACAATTGCAGTCATTTCGCACCATAAGTGGACGGAGACTTTCCCTTTCAAGATTTGCTAAGATAAGCAATTATTTTCTTGAATTATATATTCGTGAACCACATAACCAAATACTTCTGATTCTTTGTAGACCCCCACCTTTCACCTCCTCAAGATAGGCTGTTGTTATACAATTGCAGTCATTTCGCACCATAGGTGGACGGAGACTTTCCCTTTCAAGATTTGCTAAGATAAGCAATTATTTTCTTGAATTATATATTCGTGAACCACATAACCAAATATTTCTGATTCTTTGTAGACCCCCACCTTTCACCTCCTCAAGATAGGCTGTTGTTATACAATTGCAGTCATTTCGCACCATAAGTGGACGGAGACTTTCCCTTTCAAGATTTGCTAAGATAAGCAATTATTTTCTTGAATTATATATTCGTGAACCACATAACCAAATACTTCTGATTCTTTGTAGACCCCCACCTTTCACCTCCTCAAGATAGGCTGTTGTTATACAATTGCAGTCATTTCGCACCATAGGTGGACGGAGACTTTCCCTTTCAAGATTTGCTAAGATAAGCAATTATTTTCTTGAATTATATATTCGTGAACCACATAACCAAATACTTCTGATTCTTTGTAGACCCCCACCTTTCACCTCCTCAAGATAGGCTGTTGTTATACAATTGCAGTCATTTCGCACCATAAGTGGACGGAGACTTTCCCTTTCAAGATTTGCTAAGATAAGCAATTATTTTCTTGAATTATATATTCGTGAACCACATAACCAAATACTTCTGATTCTTTGTAGACCCCCACCTTTCACCTCCTCAAGATAGGCTGTTGTTATACAATTGCAGTCATTTCGCACCATAGGTGGACGGAGACTTTCCCTTTCAAGATTTGCTAAGATAAGCAATTATTTTCTTGAATTATATATTCGTGAACCACATAACCAAATACTTCTGATTCTTTGTAGACCCCCACCTTTCACCTCCTCAAGATAGGCTGTTGTTATACAATTGCAGTCATTTCGCACCATAGGTGGACGGAGACTTTCCCTTTCAAGATTTGCTAAGATAAGCAATTATTTTCTAGAATTATATATTCGTGAACCACATAACCAAATACTTCTGATTCTTTGTAGACCCCCACCTTTCACCTCCTCAAGATAGGCTGTTGTTATACAATTGCAGTCATTTCGCACCATAGGTGGACGGAGACTTTCCCTTTCAAGATTTGCTAAGATAAGCAATTATTTTCTTGAATTATATATTCGTGAACCACATAACCAAATACTTCTGATTCTTTGTAGACCCCCACCTTTCACCTCCTCAAGATAGGCTGTTGTTATACAATTGCAGTCATTTCGCACCATAGGTGGACGGAGACTTTCCCTTTCAAGATTTGCTAAGATAAGCAATTATTTTCTTGAATTATATATTCGTGAACCACATAACCAAATACTTCTGATTCTTTGTAGACCCCCACCTTTCACCTCCTCAAGATAGGCTGTTGTTATACAATTGCAGTCATTTCGCACCATAGGTGGACGGAGACTTTCCCTTTCAAGATTTGCTAAGATAAGCAATTATTTTCTTGAATTATATATTCGTGAACCACATAACCAAATACTTCTGATTCTTTGTAGACCCCACCTTTCACCTCCTCAAGATAGGCTGTTGTTATACAATTGCAGTCATTTCGCACCATAGGTGGACGGAGACTTTCCCTTTCAAGATTTGCTAAGATAAGCAATTATTTTCTTGAATTATATATTCGTGAACCACATAACCAAATACTTCTGATTCTTTGTAGACCCCCACCTTTCACCTCCTCAAGATAGGCTGTTGTTATACAATTGCAGTCATTTCGCACCATAGGTGGACGGAGACTTTCCCTTTCAAGATTTGCTAAGATAAGCAATTATTTTCTTGAATTATATATTCGTGAACCACATAACCAAATACTTCTGATTCTTTGTAGACCCCCACCTTTCACCTCCTCAAGATAGGCTGTTGTTATACAATTGCAGTCATTTCGCACCATAGGTGGACGGAGACTTTCCCTTTCAAGATTTGCTAAGATAAGCAATTATTTTCTTGAATTATATATTCGTGAACCACATAACCAAATACTTCTGATTCTTTGTAGACCCCCACCTTTCACCTCCTCAAGATAGGCTGTTGTTATACAATTGCAGTCATTTCGCACCATAGGTGGACGGAGACTTTCCCTTTCAAGATTTGCTAAGATAAGCAATTATTTTCTTGAATTATATATTCGTGAACCACATAACCAAATACTTCTGATTCTTTGTAGACCCCCACCTTTCACCTCCTCAAGATAGGCTGTTGTTATACAATTGCAGTCATTTCGCACCATAAGTGGACGGAGACTTTCCCTTTCAAGATTTGCTAAGATAAGCAATTATTTTCTTGAATTATATATTCGTGAACCACATAACCAAATACTTCTGATTCTTTGTAGACCCCCACCTTTCACCTCCTCAAGATAGGCTGTTGTTATACAATTGCAGTCATTTCGCACCATAGGTGGACGGAGACTTTCCCTTTCAAGATTTGCTAAGATAAGCAATTATTTTCTTGAATTATATATTCGTGAACCACATAACCAAATACTTCTGATTCTTTGTAGACCCCCACCTTTCACCTCCTCAAGATAGGCTGTTGTTATACAATTGCAGTCATTTCGCACCATAAGTGGACGGAGACTTTCCCTTTCAAGATTTGCTAAGATAAGCAATTATTTTCTTGAATTATATATTCGTGAACCACATAACCAAATACTTCTGATTCTTTGTAGACCCCCACCTTTCACCTCCTCAAGATAGGCTGTTGTTATACAATTGCAGTCATTTCGCTCCATAGGTGGACGGAAACCTTCCCTTTCAAGATTTGCTAAGATAAGCAATTATTTTCTTGAATTATATATTCGTGAACCACATAACCAAATACTTCTGATTCTTTGTAGACCCCCACCTTTCACCTCCTCAAGATAGGCTGTTGTTATACAATTGCAGTCATTTCGCACCATAAGTGGACGGAGACTTTCCCTTTCAAGATTTGCTAAGATAAGCAATTATTTTCTTGAATTATATATTCGTGAACCACATAACCAAATACTTCTGATTCTTTGTAGACCCCCACCTTTCACCTCCTCAAGATAGGCTGTTGTTATACAATTGCAGTCATTTCGCACCATAGGTGGACGGAGACTTTCCCTTTCAAGATTTGCTAAGATAAGCAATTATTTTCTTGAATTATATATTCGTGAACCACATAACCAAATACTTCTGATTCTTTGTAGACCCCCACCTTTCACCTCCTCAAGATAGGCTGTTGTTATACAATTGCAGTCATTTCGCACCATAAGTGGACGGAGACTTTCCCTTTCAAGATTTGCTAAGATAAGCAATTATTTTCTTGAATTATATATTCGTGAACCACATAACCAAATACTTCTGATTCTTTGTAGACCCCCACCTTTCACCTCCTCAAGATAGGCTGTTGTTATACAATTGCAGTCATTTCGCACCATAGGTGGACGGAGACTTTCCCTTTCAAGATTTGCTAAGATAAGCAATTATTTTCTTGAATTATATATTCGTGAACCACATAACCAAATACTTCTGATTCTTTGTAGACCCCCACCTTTCACCTCCTCAAGATAGGCTGTTGTTATACAATTGCAGCCATTTCGCACCATAGGTGGACGGAGACTTTCCCTTTCAAGATTTGCTAAGATAAGCAATTATTTTCTTGAATTATATATTCGTGAACCACATAACCAAATACTTCTGATTCTTTGTAGACCCCCACCTTTCACCTCCTCAAGATAGGCTGTTGTTATACAATTGCAGTCATTTCGCACCATAGGTGGACGGAGACTTTCCCTTTCAAGATTTGCTAAGATAAGCAATTATTTTCTTGAATTATATATTCGTGAACCACATAACCAAATACTTCTGATTCTTTGTAGACCCCCACCTTTCACCTCCTCAAGATAGGCTGTTGTTATACAATTGCAGCCATTTCGCACCATAGGTGGACGGAGACTTTCCCTTTCAAGATTTGCTAAGATAAGCAATTATTTTCTTGAATTATATATTCGTGAACCACATAACCAAATACTTCTGATTCTTTGTAGACCCCCCACCTTTCACCTCCTCAAGATAGGCTGTTGTTATACAATTGCAGCCATTTCGCACCATAGGTGGACGGAGACTTTCCCTTTCAAGATTTGCTAAGATAAGCAATTATTTTCTTGAATTATATATTCGTGAACCACATAACCAAATACTTCTGATTCTTTGTAGACCCCCACCTTTCACCTCCTCAAGATAGGCTGTTGTTATACAATTGCAGCCATTTCGCACCATAGGTGGACGGAGACTTTCCCTTTCAAGATTTGCTAAGATAAGCAATTATTTTCTTGAATTATATATTCGTGAACCACATAACCAAATACTTCTGATTCTTTGTAGACCCCCACCTTTCACCTCCTCAAGATAGGCTGTTGTTATACAATTGCAGCCATTTCGCACCATAGGTGGACGGAGACTTTCCCTTTCAAGATTTGCTAAGATAAGCAATTATTTTCTTGAATTATATATTCGTGAACCACATAACCAAATACTTCTGATTCTTTGTAGACCCCCACCTTTCACCTCCTCAAGATAGGCTGTTGTTATACAATTGCAGCCATTTCGCACCATAGGTGGACGGAGACTTTCCCTTTCAAGATTTGCTAAGATAAGCAATTATTTTCTTGAATTATATATTCGTGAACCACATAACAAAATACTTCTGATTCTTTGTGGACCCCCACCTTTCACCTCCTCAAGATAGGCTGTTGTTATACAATTGCAGTCATTTCGCACCATAAGTGGACGGACACTTTCCCTTTCAAGATTTGCTAAGATAAGCAATTATTTTCTTGAATTATATATTCGTGAACCACATAACCAAATACTTCTGATTCTTTGTAGACCCCCACCTTTCACCTCCTCAAGATAGGCTGTTGTTATACAATTGCAGCCATTTCGCACCATAGGTGGACGGAGACTTTCCCTTTCAAGATTTGCTAAGATAAGCAATTATTTTCTTGAATTATATATTCGTGAACCACATAACCAAATACTTCTGATTCTTTGTAGACCCCCACCTTTCACCTCCTCAAGATAGGCTGTTGTTATACAATTGCAGCCATTTCGCACCATAGGTGGACGGAGACTTTCCCTTTCAAGATTTGCTAAGATAAGCAATTATTTTCTTGAATTATATATTCGTGAACCACATAACCAAATACTTCTGATTCTTTGTAGACCCCCACCTTTCACCTCCTCAAGATAGGCTGTTGTTATACAATTGCAGCCATTTCGCACCATAGGTGGACGGAGACTTTCCCTTTCAAGATTTGCTAAGATAAGCAATTATTTTCTTGAATTATATATTCGTGAACCACATAACAAAATACTTCTGATTCTTTGTGGACCCCCACCTTTCACCTCCTCAAGATAGGCTGTTGTTATACAATTGCAGTCATTTCGCACCATAAGTGGACGGACACTTTCCCTTTCAAGATTTGCTAAGATAAGCAATTATTTTCTTGAATTATATATTCGTGAACCACATAACCAAATACTTCTGATTCTTTGTAGACCCCCACCTTTCACCTCCTCAAGATAGGCTGTTGTTATACAATTGCAGTCATTTCGCACCATAGGTGGACGGAGACTTTCCCTTTCAAGATTTGCTAAGATAAGCAATTATTTTTTTTGAATTATATATTCGTGAACCACATAACCAAATACTTCTGATTCTTTGTGGACCCCCAACTTTCACCTCCTCAAGATAGGCTGTTGTTATACAATTGCAGTCATTTCGCACCATAGGTGGACGGAGACTTTCCCTTTCAAGATTTGCTAAGATAAGCAATTATTTTCTTGAATTATATATTCGTGAACCACATAACCAAATACTTCTGATTCTTTGTGGACCCCCACCTTTCACCTCCTCAAGATAGGCTGTTGTTATACAATTGCTGTCATTTCGCACCATAGGTGGACGGAGACTTTCCCTTTCAAGATTTGCTAAGATAAGCAATTATTTTCTTGAATTATATATTCGTGAACCACATAACCAAATACTTCTGATTCTTTGTGGACCCCCACCTTTCACCTCCTCAAGATAGGCTGTTGTTATACAATTGCAGTCATTTCGCACCATAGGTGGACGGAGACTTTCCCTTTCAAGATTTGCTAAGATAAGCAATTATTTTCTTGAATTATATATTCGTGAACCACATAACCAAATACTTCTGATTCTTTGTGGACCCCCACCTTTCACCTCCTCAAGATAGGCTGTTGTTATACAATTGCAGTCATTTCGCACCATAGGTGGACGGAGACTTTCCCTTTCAAGATTTGCTAAGATAAGCAATTATTTTCTTGAATTATATATTCGTGAACCACATAACCAAATATTTCTGATTCTTTGTGGACCCCCACCTTTCACCTCCTCAAGATAGGCTGTTGTTATACAATTGCAGTCATTTCGCACCATAGGTGGACGGAGACTTTCCCTTTCAAGATTTGCTAAGATAAGCAATTATTTTCTTGAATTATATATTCGTGAACCACATAACCAAATACTTCTGATTCTTTGTGGACCCCCACGTTTCACCTCCTCAAGATAGGCTGTTGTTATACAATTGCAGTCATTTCGCACCATAGGTGGACGGAGACTTTCCCTTTCAAGATTTGCTAAGATAAGCAATTATTTTCTTGAATTATATATTCGTGAACCACATAACCAAATACTTCTGATTCTTTGTGGACCCCCACCTTTCACCTCCTCAAGATAGGCTGTTGTTATACAATTGCAGTCATTTCGCACCATAGGTGGACGGAGACTTTCCCTTTCAAGATTTGCTAAGATAAGCAATTATTTTCTTGAATTATATATTCGTGAACCACATAACCAAATACTTCTGATTCTTTGTGGACCCCCACCTTTCACCTCCTCAAGATAGGCTGTTGTTATACAATTGCAGTCATTTCGCACCATAGGTGGACGGAGACTTTCCCTTTCAAGATTTGCTAAGATAAGCAATTATTTTCTTGAATTATATATTCGTGAACCACATAACCAAATACTTCTGATTCTTTGTGGACCCCCACCTTTCACCTCCTCAAGATAGGCTGTTGTTATACAATTGCAGTCATTTCGCACCATAGGTGGACGGAGACTTTCCCTTTCAAGATTTGCTAAGATAAGCAATTATTTTCTTGAATTATATATTCGTGAACCACATAACCAAATACTTCTGATTCTTTGTGGACCCCCACCTTTCACCTCCTCAAGATAGGCTGTTGTTATACAATTGCAGTCATTTCGCACCATAGGTGGACGGAGACTTTCCCTTTCAAGATTTGCTAAGATAAGCAATTATTTTCTTGAATTATATATTCGTGAACCACATAACCAAATACTTCTGATTCTTTGTGGACCCCCACCTTTCACCTCCTCAAGATAGGCTGTTGTTATACAATTGCAGTCATTTCGCACCATAGGTGGACGGAGACTTTCCCTTTCAAGATTTGCTAAGATAAGCAATTATTTTCTTGAATTATATATTCGTGAACCACATAACCAAATACTTCTGATTCTTTGTGGACCCCCACCTTTCACCTCCTCAAGATAGGCTGTTGTTATACAATTGCAGTCATTTCGCACCATAGGTGGACGGAGACTTTCCCTTTCAAGATTTGCTAAGATAAGCAATTATTTTCTTGAATTATATATTCGTGAACCACATAACCAAATACTTCTGATTCTTTGTGGACCCCCACCTTTCACCTCCTCAAGATAGGCTGTTGTTATACAATTGCAGTCATTTCGCACCATAGGTGGACGGAGACTTTCCCTTTCAAGATTTGCTAAGATAAGCAATTATTTTCTTGAATTATATATTCGTGAACCACATAACCAAATACTTCTGATTCTTTGTGGACCCCCACCTTTCACCTCCTCAAGATAGGCTGTTGTTATACAATTGCAGTCATTTCGCACCATAGGTGGACGGAGACTTTCCCTTTCAAGATTTGCTAAGATAAGCAATTATTTTCTTGAATTATATATTCGTGAACCACATAACCAAATACTTCTGATTCTTTGTGGACCCCCACCTTTCACCTCCTCAAGATAGGCTGTTGTTATACAATTGCAGTCATTTCGCACCATAGGTGGACGGAGACTTTCCCTTTCAAGATTTGCTAAGATAAGCAATTATTTTCTTGAATTATATATTCGTGAACCACATAACCAAATACTTCTGATTCTTTGTGGACCCCCACCTTTCACCTCCTCAAGATAGGCTGTTGTTATACAATTGCAGTCATTTCGCACCATAGGTGGACGGAGACTTTCCCTTTCAAGATTTGCTAAGATAAGCAATTATTTTCTTGAATTATATATTCGTGAACCACATAACCAAATACTTCTGATTCTTTGTGGACCCCCACCTTTCACCTCCTCAAGATAGGCTGTTGTTATACAATTGCAGTCATTTCGCACCATAGGTGGACGGAGACTTTCCCTTTCAAGATTTGCTAAGATAAGCAATTATTTTCTTGAATTATATATTCGTGAACCACATAACCAAATACTTCTGATTCTTTGTGGACCCCCACCTTTCACCTCCTCAAGATAGGCTGTTGTTATACAATTGCAGTCATTTCGCACCATAGGTGGACGGAGACTTTCCCTTTCAAGATTTGCTAAGATAAGCAATTATTTTCTTGAATTATATATTCGTGAACCACATAACCAAATACTTCTGATTCTTTGTGGACCCCCACCTTTCACCTCCTCAAGATAGGCTGTTGTTATACAATTGCAGTCATTTCGCACCATAGGTGGACGGAGACTTTCCCTTTCAAGATTTGCTAAGATAAGCAATTATTTTCTTGAATTATATATTCGTGAACCACATAACCAAATACTTCTGATTCTTTGTGGACCCCCACCTTTCACCTCCTCAAGATAGGCTGTTGTTATACAATTGCAGTCATTTCGCACCATAGGTGGACGGAGACTTTCCCTTTCAAGATTTGCTAAGATAAGCAATTATTTTCTTGAATTATATATTCGTGAACCACATAACCAAATACTTCTGATTCTTTGTGGACCCCCACCTTTCACCTCCTCAAGATAGGCTGTTGTTATACAATTGCAGTCATTTCGCACCATAGGTGGACGGAGACTTTCCCTTTCAAGATTTGCTAAGATAAGCAATTATTTTCTTGAATTATATATTCGTGAACCACATAACCAAATACTTCTGATTCTTTGTGGACCCCCACCTTTCACCTCCTCAAGATAGGCTGTTGTTATACAATTGCAGTCATTTCGCACCATAGGTGGACGGAGACTTTCCCTTTCAAGATTTGCTAAGATAAGCAATTATTTTCTTGAATTATATATTCGTGAACCACATAACCAAATACTTCTGATTCTTTGTGGACCCCCACCTTTCACCTCCTCAAGATAGGCTGTTGTTATACAATTGCAGTCATTTCGCACCATAGGTGGACGGAGACTTTCCCTTTCAAGATTTGCTAAGATAAGCAATTATTTTCTTGAATTATATATTCGTGAACCACATAACCAAATACTTCTGATTCTTTGTAGACCCCCACCTTTCACCTCCTCAAGATAGGCTGTTGTTATACAATTGCAGTCATTTCGCACCATAGGTGGACGGGGACTTTCCCTTTCAAGATTTGCTAAGATAAGCAATTATTTTCTTGAATTATATATTCGTGAACCACATAACCAAATACTTCTGATTCTTTGTGGACCCCCACCTTTCACCTCCTCAAGATAGGCTGTTGTTATACAATTGCAGTCATTTCGCACCATAGGTGGACGGAGACTTTCCCTTTCAAGATTTGCTAAGATAAGCAATTATTTTCTTGAATTATATATTCGTGAACCACATAACCAAATACTTCTGATTCTTTGTGGACCCCCACCTTTCACCTCCTCAAGATAGGCTGTTGTTATACAATTGCAGTCATTTCGCACCATAGGTGGACGGAGACTTTCCCTTTCAAGATTTGCTAAGATAAGCAATTATTTTCTTGAATTATATATTCGTGAACCACATAACCAAATACTTCTGATACTTTGTGGACCCCCACCTTTCACCTCCTCAAGATAGGCTGTTGTTATACAATTGCAGTCATTTCGCACCATAGGTGGACGGAGACTTTCCCTTTCAAGATTTGCTAAGATAAGCAATTATTTTCTTGAATTATATATTCGTGAACCACATAACCAAATACTTCTGATTCTTTGTGGACCCCCACCTTTCACCTCCTCAAGATAGGCTGTTGTTATACAATTGCAGTCATTTCGCACCATAGGTGGACGGAGACTTTCCCTTTCAAGATTTGCTAAGATAAGCAATTATTTTCTTGAATTATATATTCGTGAACCACATAACCAAATACTTCTGATTCTTTGTGGACCCCCACCTTTCACCTCCTCAAGATAGGCTGTTGTTATACAATTGCAGTCATTTCGCACCATAGGTGGACGGAGACTTTCCCTTTCAAGATTTGCTAAGATAAGCAATTATTTTCTTGAATTATATATTCGTGAACCACATAACCAAATACTTCTGATTCTTTGTAGACCCCCACCTTTCACCTCCTCAAGATAGGCTGTTGTTATACAATTGCAGTCATTTCGCACCATAGGTGGACGGAGACTTTCCCTTTCAAGATTTGCTAAGATAAGCAATTATTTTCTTGAATTATATATTCGTGAACCACATAACCAAATACTTCTGATTCTTTGTGGACCCCCACCTTTCACCTCCTCAAGATAGGCTGTTGTTATACAATTGCAGTCATTTCGCACCATAGGTGGACGGAGGACTTTCCCTTTCAAGATTTGCTAAGATAAGCAATTATTTTCTTGAATTATATATTCGTGAACCACATAACCAAATACTTCTGATTCTTTGTGGACCCCCACCTTTCACCTCCTCAAGATAGGCTGTTGTTATACAATTGCAGTCATTTCGCACCATAGGTGGACGGAGACTTTCCCTTTCAAGATTTGCTAAGATAAGCAATTATTTTCTTGAATTATATATTCGTGAACCACATAACAAAATACTTCTGATTCTTTGTAGACCCCCACCTTTCACCTCCTCAAGATAGGCTGTTGTTATACAATTGCAGTCATTTCGCACCATAGGTGGACGGAGACTTTCCCTTTCAAGATTTGCTAATATAAGCAATTATTTTCTTGAATTATATATTCGTGAACCACATAACCAAATACTTCTGATTCTTTGTAGACCCCCACCTTTCACCTCCTCAAGATAGGCTGTTGTTATACAATTGCAGTCATTTCGCACCATAGGTGGACGGAGACTTTCCCTTTCAAGATTTGCTAAGATAAGCAATTATTTTCTTGAATTATATATTCGTGAACCACATAACCAAATACTTCTGATTCTTTGTAGACCCCCACCTTTCACCTCCTCAAGATAGGCTGTTGTTATACAATTGCAGTCATTTCGCACCATAGGTGGACGGAGACTTTCCCTTTCAAGATTTGCTAAGATAAGCAATTATTTTCTTGAATTATATATTCGTGAACCACATAACCAAATACTTCTGATTCTTTGTGGACCCCCACCTTTCACCTCCTCAAGATAGGCTGTTGTTATACAATTGCAGTCATTTCGCACCATAGGTGGACGGAGACTTTCCCTTTCAAGATTTGCTAAGATAAGCAATTATTTTCTTGAATTATATATTCGTGAACCACATAACCAAATACTTCTGATTCTTTGTAGACCCCCACCTTTCACCTCCTCCAGATAGGCTGTTGTTATACAATTGCAGCCATTTCGCACCATAGGTGGACGGAGACTTTCCCTTTTAAGATTTGCTAAGATAAGCAATTATTTTCTTGAATTATATATTCCTGAACCACATAACCAAATACTTCTGATTCTTTGTAGACCCCCACCTTTCACCTCCTCAAGATAGGCTGTTGTTATACAATTGCAGTCATTTCGCACCATAGGTGGACGGAGACTTTCCCTTTCAAGATTTGCTAAGATAAGCAATTATTTTCTTGAATTATATATTCGTGAACCACATAACCAAATACTTCTGATTCTTTGTAGACCCCCATCTTTCACCTCCTCAAGATAGGCTGTTGTTATACAATTGCAGCCATTTCGCACCATAGGTGGACGGAGACTTTCCCTTTCAAGATTTGCTAAGATAAGCAATTATTTTCTTGAATTATATATTCGTGAACCACATAACCAAATACTTCTGATTCTTTGTAGACCCCCACCTTTCACCTCCTCAAGATAGGCTGTTGTTATACAATTGCAGCCATTTCGCACCATAGGTGGACGGAGACTTTCCCTTTCAGGATTTGCTAAGATAAGCAATTATTTTCTTGAATTATATATTCGTGAACCACATAACCAAATACTTCTGATTCTTTGTAGACCCCCACCTTTCACCTCCTCAAGATAGGCTGTTGTTATACAATTGCAGTCATTTCGCACCATAGGTGGACGGAGACTTTCCCTTTCAAGATTTGCTAAGATAAGCAATTATTTTCTTGAATTATATATTCGTGAACCACATAACCAAATACTTCTGATTCTTTGTAGACCCCCACCTTTCACCTCCTCAAGATAGGCTGTTGTTATACAATTGCAGCCATTTCGCACCATAGGTGGACGGAGACTTTCCCTTTCAAGATTTGCTAAGATAAGCAATTATTTTCTTGAATTATATATTCGTGAACCACATAGCCAAATACTTCTGATTCTTTGTAGACCCCCACCTTTCACCTCCTCAAGATAGGCTGTTGTTATACAATTGCAGTCATTTCGCACCATAGGTGGACGGAGACTTTCCCTTTCAAGATTTGCTAAGATAAGCAATTATTTTCTTGAATTATATATTCGTGAACCACATAACCAAATACTTCTGATTCTTTGTGGACCCCCACCTTTCACCTCCTCAAGATAGGCTGTTGTTATACAATTGCAGTCATTTCGCACCATAGGTGGACGGAGACTTTCCCTTTCAAGATTTGCTAAGATAAGCAATTATTTTCTTGAATTATATATTCGTGAACCACATAACCAAATACTTCTGATTCTTTGTGGACCCCCACATTTCACCTCCTCAAGATAGGCTGTTGTTATACAATTGCAGCCATTTCGCACCATAGGTGGACGGAGACTTTCCCTTTCAAGATTTGCTAAGATAAGCAATTATTTTCTTGAATTATATATTCGTGAACCACATAACCAAATACTTCTGATTCTTTGTAGACCCCCCACCTTTCACCTCCTCAAGATAGGCTGTTGTTATACAATTGCAGCCATTTCGCACCATAGGTGGACGGAGACTTTCCGTTTCAAGATTTGCTAAGATAAGCAATTATTTTCTTGAATTATATATTCGTGAACCACATAACCAAATACTTCTGATTCTTTGTGGACCCCCACCTTTCACCTCCTCAAGATAGGCTGTTGTTATACAATTGCAGCCATTTCGCACCATAGGTGGACGGAGACTTTCCCTTTCAAGATTTGCTAAGATAAGCAATTATTTTCTTGAATTATATATTCGTGAACCACATAACCAAATACTTCTGATTCTTTGTGGACCCCCACCTTTCACCTCCTCAAGATAGGCTGTTGTTATACAATTGCAGCCATTTCGCACCATAGGTGGACGGAGACTTTCCCTTTCAAGATTTGCTAAGATAAGCAATTATTTTCTTGAATTATATATTCGTGAACCACATAACCAAATACTTCTGATTCTTTGTAGACCCCCACCTTTCACCTCCTCAAGATAGGCTGTTGTTATACAATTGCAGTCATTTCGCACCATAGGTGGACGGAGACTTTCCCTTTCAAGATTTGCTAAGATAAGCAATTATTTTCTTGAATTATATATTCGTGAACCACATAACCAAATACTTCTGATTCTTTGTAGACCCCCACCTTTCACCTCCTCAAGATAGGCTGTTGTTATACAATTGCAGTCATTTCGCACCATAGGTGGACGGAGACTTTCCCTTTCAAGATTTGCTAAGATAAGCAATTATTTTCTTGAATTATATATTCGTGAACCACATAACCAAATACTTCTGATTCTTTGTAGACCCCCACCTTTCACCTCCTCAAGATAGGCTGTTGTTATACAATTGCAGTCATTTCGCACCATAGGTGGACGGAGACTTTCCCTTTCAAGATTTGCTAAGATAAGCAATTATTTTCTTGAATTATATATTCGTGAACCACATAACCAAATACTTCTGATTCTTTGTGGACCCCCACCTTTCACCTCCTCAAGATAGGCTGTTGTTATACAATTGCAGTCATTTCGCACCATAGGTGGACGGAGACTTTCCCTTTCAAGATTTGCTAAGATAAGCAATTATTTTCTTGAATTATATATTCGTGAACCACATAACCAAATACTTCTGATTCTTTGTAGACCCCCACCTTTCACCTCCTCAAGATAGGCTGTTGTTATACAATTGCAGTCATTTCGCACCATAGGTGGACGGAGACTTTCCCTTTCAAGATTTGCTAAGATAAGCAATTATTTTCTTGAATTATATATTCGTGAACCACATAACCATATACTTCTGATTCTTTGTAGACCCCCACCTTTCACCTCCTCAAGAT
This sequence comes from Amaurobius ferox, assembly GCA_951213105.1. NCBI lineage: Eukaryota > Metazoa > Arthropoda > Arachnida > Araneae > Amaurobiidae > Amaurobius > Amaurobius ferox. Next base: position 130,716,663 of record OX578145.1, read on the forward strand.
AGGCTGTTGTTATACAATTGCAGTCATTTCGCACCATAGGTGGACGGAGACTTTCCCTTTCAAGATTTGCTAAGATAAGCAATTATTTTCTTGAATTATATATTCGTGAACCACATAACCAAATACTTCTGATTCTTTGTCGAACCCCACCTTTCACCTCCTCAAGATAGGCTGTTGTTATACAATTGCAGTCATTTCGCACCATAGGTGGACGGAGACTTTCCCTTTCAAGATTTGCTAAGATAAGCAATTATTTTCTTGAATTATATATTCGTGAACCACATAACCAAATACTTCTGATTCTTTGTGGACCCCCAACTTTCACCTCCTCAAGATAGGCTGTTGTTATACAATTGCAGTCATTTCGCACCATAGGTGGACGGAGACTTTCCCTTTCAAGATTTGCTAAGATAAGCAATTATTTTCTTGAATTATATATTCGTGAACCACATAACCAAATACTTCTGATTCTTTGTGGACCCCCACCTTTCACCTCCTCAAGATAGGCTGTTGTTATACAATTGCAGTCATTTCGCACCATAGGTGGACGGAGACTTTCCCTTTCAAGATTTGCTAAGATAAGCAATTATTTTCTTGAATTATATATTCGTGAACCACATAACCAAATACTTCTGATTCTTTGTAGACCCCCACCTTTCACCTCCTCAAGATAGGCTGTTGTTATACAATTGCAGTCATTTCGCACCATAGGTGGACGGAGACTTTCCCTTTCAAGATTTGCTAATATAAGCAATTATTTTCTTGAATTATATATTCGTGAACCACATAACCAAATACTTCTGATTCTTTGTAGACCCCCACCTTTCACCTCCTCAAGATAGGCTGTTGTTATACAATTGCAGTCATTTCGCACCATAGGTGGACGGAGACTTTCCCTTTCAAGATTTGCTAAGATAAGCAATTATTTTCTTGAATTATATATTCGTGAACCACATAACCAAATACTTCTGATTCTTTGTAGACCCCCACCTTTCACCTCCTCAAGATAGGCTGTTGTTATACAATTGCAGTCATTTCGCACCATAGGTGGACGGAGACTTTCCCTTTCAAGATTTGCTAAGATAAGCAATTATTTTCTTGAATTATATATTCGTGAACCACATAACCAAATACTTCTGATTCTTTGTGGACCCCCACCTTTCACCTCCTCAAGATAGGCTGTTGTTATACAATTGCAGTCATTTCGCACCATAGGTGGACGGAGACTTTCCCTTTCAAGATTTGCTAAGATAAGCAATTATTTTCTTGAATTATATATTCGTGAACCACATAACCAAATACTTCTGATTCTTTGTAGACCCCCACCTTTCACCTCCTCCAGATAGGCTGTTGTTATACAATTGCAGCCATTTCGCACCATAGGTGGATGGAGACTTTCCCTTTTAAGATTTGCTAAGATAAGCAATTATTTTCTTGAATTATATATTCCTGAACCACATAACCAAATACTTCTGATTCTTTGTAGACCCCCACCTTTCACCTCCTCAAGATAGGCTGTTGTTATACAATTGCAGTCATTTCGCACCATAGGTGGACGGAGACTTTCCCTTTCAAGATTTGCTAAGATAAGCAATTATTTTCTTGAATTATATATTCGTGAACCACATAACCAAATACTTCTGATTCTTTGTAGACCCCCACCTTTCACCTCCTCAAGATAGGCTGTTGTTATACAATTGCAGCCATTTCGCACCATAGGTGGACGGAGACTTTCCCTTTCAAGATTTGCTAAGATAAGCAATTATTTTCTTGAATTATATATTCGTGAACCACATAACCAAATACTTCTGATTCTTTGTAGACCCCCACCTTTCACCTCCTCAAGATAGGCTGTTGTTATACAATTGCAGCCATTTCGCACCATAGGTGGACGGAGACTTTCCCTTTCAAGATTTGCTAAGATAAGCAATTATTTTCTTGAATTATATATTCGTGAACCACATAACCAAATACTTCTGATTCTTTGTAGACCCCCACCTTTCACCTCCTCAAGATAGGCTGTTGTTATACAATTGCAGTCATTTCGCACCATAGGTGGACGGAGACTTTCCCTTTCAAGATTTGCTAAGATAA